>OZ020172.1:11861799-11888207 GCA_963971145.1 Sussaba pulchella
TAGCTGGCATAAGGAAATGAATTATTGTTGTTATTGTACTAACAGGTTGCGGGCAAACCGGGAAATTTTGTGGCAATAACGACGAAAATTGGAAACGAAGTTCCTTCGCTCTCGCGAGCTTTCGCCTCGGCCTCGAAGCAGCGAGCTACTCGCAACATGAATCCGTTTGACGGAAAATGCGTGACGAGTTTGCTCAATATGTGACTCTGCAGCAGAGTTATACAGACGTAGCGGCCTCCGAGTCTTAAAACTCGTGCAATTTCCTGAAGAAGAAAAGTTCAACAATAATAATTATCATTTTCGTTATTGTAGTCAATAATCTTCATTATCATTGATTTAACATTATAATATTTATTTTCGTTAATCATTTCTATTTCACCAAATAATTTATCAATATTATTTTTATTCGTAAACACAATAATAATAATAATTATTATAATTATAATAAAATATACAATAATATATTTTATTATATAAATAATCAACAATAATAAATAATGCACTTCATCGGGTAAATAATAAATACTTATCAATAATAAAATAATAACAAAAATAATAATGATTATTTTTTCAATAATTTTGAATATCAATTTATTTTCTTTCCAAATTATTATGATTATCTCTCACATTGAAAAATTTCTCAATGTTGGCAATAGTTTCGTCCTTCGAATCGGGCATAAGAGCGTCCAACGTTCCCTTGTCGAGAACAACGCTGAATTTTTCATCCGGATAATTCATCGCGGTCGCGTCCATACACTCGAAGGTCATACCGGGTCGCTGTTCCTTATTTTTTTCCGACATTTGTTTTATCGCGATTTTTGATATGTCGATACTGGCAACGCTCCTGAAAATATAGCGTAAAAAGGGTGATACAAAGTGCAGGGGCCAAAGGAATTCACATTAAGGGAGGAAATCTCTTTTATTGTCGCGATCGAATCTCAAGACCACGTGCGTGAATCAATTATGATACATTATTTATTTTTTTCCTGTTTAGCATTCTTTCGTGTTTCTTCTTGTTGGTAAGTTTTTATTTTTCTCATTATTTATTATTCTTTCATTAATCTAATTATTTATTTTTTCATTATTCGTATTATTTATAATTTATTCTTTCATTATTCTTATTATGTATTATTTATTCTATTATTATTCTCATTATTCATTATTTATTCTTTCATTATTCTTCTATAATTTTCAATAATTCGCAATCATTCGTTTTCCATCAGCCAATTTTTCCCTCCAATTTTTATCTTTAATGTTTAGCATTCTTCCATTTTGTTTTTCATTGGAGATTTTTTTTCCTCAATTTTTATTCTTAATGTTTAGCGATCTTTCATTTTGTTTCTTGTAAGGGAATATAATAAAAAATATATATTTTTTTTATGTCTAGAATTTTTTTTGTTTTTACTTTTGTTTGGGGAATTCTATTTGTTCATATTTTTCGTTCTAACGTTTGCCATTCTTTCGTTTTGTTTTTGTTTGTCACCGCGCAAGAGGCGGGGGAGGGGGAAGGGATTTTAGTACCTGTAACCAACGTCGTAGAGATCCATTCCGAGCGTAGAATTTCCACAACCGACGACCAAAACATCGTCCTTAGGTTTTATGTATTTCGTGAGTAATCCACATAATTCTGGATATTCGCCGTACCTTCGAAATAACATCAAAAGCAAAAACAAAATTCATCAATAATAATAATAATAATAAAAATAAGAACAATAATCCCTCACGAGATCACAGAAATAAAAAAAAAACATAATTTCGTACGTTTCAATTTTTTTTATTTCTATTTTCTTGACCACAATTCGTTCGTGATTTTGCATTCGAATGAGAAACAAAAATATGGAATAAAATATCTGAGCTCACCACTCGAATGATTTCTTTCCGCGTTTCTTGAAGAAATCGTTCCAATAATCGGCTTTGCTGAAATCCTCGTGCGATTTTGGCAAAAGATTCATTTCCTTCTACGTTTTTTTTATTATTTTTTTTAATTGGGCCAATGTTAGCCGGCCGAAATCACGAGAGAATATCGCACGCGAGAAAATTCTTCCTCAGGCACTGTTTCTGTTATCATAACCTACAAAACATTTCCGTGCATCGAAACGAAAGACTTCGGAGCTGCGGCGAACGAATTCGCGTGGGGAAAGAATTTCTTTAGCATCAGCGAGAAATATTGAGAATTCTTGGAACGCTTAGAATCCGGTGGAATTTCGTTGCGGTCGAATTTGATAGATTTCTTTGTTTATCGACGGTCGGTAAAGTAGATAATTATAGTTTTTATGGGAGGATGGTAAGAGAAGGCTGGCGGGGATGGAATCGATGGAGAAAGTTCATTTCCATGCGGTTTCGACGATGGGGCTGGAGAAAATGGCCGACAGATGGCGTTGGTGTTTAAAATGTCGGTACCGTTCGAGATGTGATGGAATTGCGAGTTTCAAGTTCAAGATTGAATCAAAATGTTAAGTCTTCGAGACTTTTTTTTAAACGTCGATTAGGAATTCGATTTTCAGGTCATTTTTAAAATTCGATCTCGAGTCGACTTCAAGTCCGATTGAAAAATTGATTTCAACTCCAATTAGACGCTGTTTCGAAATTCTATTTCGAGTTTCATTTAAAATTTCGTTTAAAATTTCATTTTAAATTCTATTCCAAGTTTCATTTGAACTTTGTCTTCCAGTTTTTATTCGAAAATCGATTTCAAGTTTCATTTTTAATTAAATTCCAAATCCTATGCAATCATTGATGTCAAGCGTGATTTAAAAAAAATTATTCCAATTACAACTAATTCTGATATTCGCGTTCAATTCTAACTTTCAAATGGCATTTCAAATCCTATTCAACAATTGATGTCAAGTCTGATTTAAGAAAATCATTTCAATTACAATTCTAAGATTCGTGTTTAATTCCAACTTTTAGAAGGAATTTCAAATCCAATACTTGAATTCGTCATCGAGTATAATTTTTTAATGCGATTTGAAGTCGAATATTGGATTACGTCTTCAAATCCGTCTTCAAAAATTCGATTTCAAGTGCAAGTTGAAATTCTACACGCAACTAATCCACATTTAAGGCTTTAGCCCGCAAACCAACGCACTAAATTCATTTTCCAGTCCATATATCATTCAAATACATTTTCATATGATCTATTCGTGATATCATTCATCGCCCAATAATTTTGAAATTCAGTGGCTTTCTCTGCCGGCTGACATTGGGCACTTTTCGCGTCGCTTTGACGCGATGAGCCCGGATTCGCGAAAAAAGTATGACATTTTACCGATATGGCGGTGAAAGTCCATCATCCGTGTACTTATAAATACATACAGCATTACATGCATCAAGCCACGAATTAAAAAATAAAAAAACAAAACCCCGACTCATTCCGTTAACTTCGTCTTCTCTGTACAATCGAATCAAAGAAAAGAGACGAAAACAAAAAAAATGACGACTGCGCGAAAATCGCGAATGAGAAAAAAAGAAAGAGAGAAGGTCTTAACGATGCATTTAATTCGATATTAATGACGAGCTTGCGCCGGCAACACTGGAACATAAATAATATTAAAGTGAACGGGGGACCGGAGGCGTATATGTGCCACCGTCGAACATTCGAACGAAGGCACTTCATCGCCTTGTACGTAAAAGCCACGAATGAAACACGTGGCATCGTTCTCTTAATTGAACCACCAAGCGAAATGTTACGATCATTGTCATTAAAATGTTTATAGACTCGATTTGAGGCACGTGAATGATGGACTCCGTCGAATTATTATCTTTTATTCGACGACGTTTTAATTTTCACAATGTTTTGTTTTTGTTTTTTAAAATGTTTTTGTTTTTTAAAATTGTTTTTATGATTTTGATTTGATTTTTTTTTGCGTCGTGGATTTTTTTTTATTGATTGTTTGCATTTAAGGGGGAGTAAATTTGCGAGGCGAAATTTTCATTTGAAAAAGAACGAGCAATGTTGGGAAATGTTTTCGAGATTTTTTTTATTTCGAAGCGAAATTGAGGTGAAAAAAAAAATTGTTGCATTTGGGAAAAATATTAATTGAATGAAAAATCATTTCACTTGAAAATAAATGGAAGATAATTACATTGAAAAAATTGTCGCGCTTCGAAAAGTAAAAATTAGACAGATGAATCGTCATAATTTGAAAAAAGAGAAGAAAATGCAAAAAATAAATCTTCACATTTGGAAAATCATCAAATTATCTGAAAAATCATCGCACTTGAAAATCAAAGAAATTACGTTAAAGAAATGGTCAGTCTTTAGAACAAAACCAAAAATTAGGTTACACAAAATAATCGTACTCCAAAACATACAAAAAAATAAGCAAAAAAAATCCTGACACCTGACACAAATTTTTAAAAAATCTCCGCACTTGAAAATCAAAGAAATCACTTCAAAAAAATGGTCATTCTTCAAATCAGACAAAAAATGAGGCGACAAAAAATCGTCCCACTCCAAAAAATACGCAAAAAATAAGCAAAAAAAAAAATCCTAACACATAGAAAACATTTTTCGAAAAATCTCCGCACTTGAAAAACCAAGAAAAAAAAATGCTATCTCCTCCCCCGCGCAATTATCCACGTACTTGTATGAAATTCACGAGTTTGGCATCGCCATTGCACTGAATACGACGGACAATGGCTCTTGCTTGAGAGTCACAGAGGCGTTAAAGTGTCGGCGGTGTTATTACGTCTCTGTTTCACTACCGCTTCAATCTTTTTTCTTTTTTTTTTTTTTTAATTCACTCCTCTATTTTTTCCTCCTCTCATTCTACGGACATAATTTTTTCCCTTGTTTTTCTTTCCCGTATATTTCTTTTCTTTTTTTTCTCTTTATTATCTATTCACGTCACCGTTCGTGGTGTTAACACAGAACACGACGAGCTTCTAATGAAGCCCCGTGAGACGTCCTCGCGCGTGCAATTATTATGCTTCAACGCTGAGAGCGAACTTTATCGCAAATCGGTACCTCGGCTGTCGTTCAAACACTTTTTTTTATTTTTATTATTACTTTTTTTCAACAACTTTTTTCCTATTTTCTTTGTTTTTTTTTTTTATTTTTTTTATTAATTTTACTGGAAACTCGAGTGCACTCGTGGGGCATCTGCTATCCCATGGCCATTAGTTTATTAATCGTCTTCGGGTATATTAATTGCACAGCTCTGTAGCTGTTAGTATCTATTATGTGAATTTTTTTTCTCTCTTCTTTTTATTGATTTTTTTTATTATTATTGTGCTTATTATTGTTTCACGCTTTCGAATCTATTGTTTCCGACTCTAGTAGATATGGAGAAATCCCCTACCCCCTCGCCCCGTGCGGAAGGAGAGGATAATAAGTTGTGGAACAATATTCTATGTTATTGCTTTTATTCAGTTCCAATCGAATGAGGAAATAAAATGAAGGGTGGGAAAGAAATTAGAGTCGAACGATAAAAAGGCAACGAAATACGGTAATAAATAAATAATTCAATGTTTATTTTGATAATTATTATTAATGTTTCTATATCTTGATATAGTTTCTTACAATTCTTGTAATTAAATTTCACGACGAAGAAAACCCAAATTTCAATAACTCTCTGGAGAAAATAATATTTAAAAAGAAGTGAAATAAAATAAAATGAGCGTAAAATAAATAAATAAAACATATAAAAAAAGAGAAAAAATACACAACAAGGACGACGTAAGAAATCCAACCCTCGTCATTCAATTTCACGACAAATAGAATCCAAATTTTAATAACTCTCTGAAAAAAATAATATTGAAAAAAAGTGAAATAAAATAAGAATGAGAGAAATATAAATAAATAAAACAGAAACCAAGAGAAAAAAAATACACAACGATGACGACATTGTCAATAAATGTTGTCGCCTTAAATTAAAATTGGGAACACGATTGGAATTAACAATAATTCACGTAAATAGTTTGCAATTATGTCTTATGAAGAATTGACGAGCTCGAAGGATTTCGCGAAATTTCGTCAATTTTTTTCGTATTTTCTTAATTCTTTTAAAATTCATCCTCGTTTATTTTAATGACGGGTTTTCACGGGCTCGCGCGTCACGTCGGAAAGCTGCTCGTACGGTCCGCGTGTTCGAGATAGGCGTTGATAAACCAACACCCGGCGACACCTAACGGCTTGAATCGCGCGTTCCGCGTTTTGCGAACTTACGTACGGATCCGTGTAAAAAAAATCGAAATTGTCCGGTAATTAGGGGAAAGCGTAATCGATAGTCGGTCATCGCGGTTGTGCGAGGACACGACGGGAGAAGAGCTCGTGGCCGCTGCCCGGAACGAGTCAAAGAAATCGGCAGGTGACGAAGGTTTTTTTTCTCTTTTATTTAACAATTTATTTTTGGTTGTTTATTCTTTTCCGGGTCGATATAAAATATTATTGTTCGTCTGGCGAACGTTCGAGAAGAATTTTGTACTTCGTGGTAATTTTAAAAATTATTTTTAGTGGAATACGGAATTCATTTTTTTGTAATTTATGGTTTTTGTATTTTTTCGTAGTTTCTTGTAATTTTTTATTGATTGATTGATTTATTTATCTATTTATTTATTTATCCATTTATTTATCTATTTATTTATTTATTTATTTATTTACTTATTTATTAATTAATTAATTTATTTATTCATTTTTTATCGGTCCATGGATGAAATTAGATTTGATACGTAAATGAGAAAGAAGATGAAATTTAATCACGAGCTTCGAATGTAAAATTATGTGAATAAATAAACAATCGATAATAATAATAAAACAATTTTTCCACCTTCTGGAAATTATAAAAATAATTCTTACCGAAATACGGAATTAAATTTTTTGTAATTTCTTTTATTCGGCGCTTTCGAATTTCATTGTACTTTCTTGTAATTTTTTATTGATTTCTTTATTCGTCCATTCATTTATTTATCTATTTCTCATGAGTCCATGGACGAGATTCCGTTTGATACCGTAAATGCGAAGGAAGATTAAATTTAATTACGAGGTACGAACGTGAAATTATGCAAATGAACAAATGGTCGATGATGAATAATTAATCACATTGATGGAAAGTGGCGGAAACGTCGGAGCTTTTCGTGCGAGCCACGAGTGAGCTATCTGTGGCTATCTATATCCACATGAGTGGGGCAGCAATGAGATTGAAAAAAAGAGATTGCGACGTAACGCTCGAATTCGAGGGAATCGGCGGGGTGAGCAAGAAGCGGAGTCGCTGCTGGCCAGCGGCTGGACGTCGAGGAGGGTGAGAGGGAGGGAGGAGCGTTGGACGATCACTTATCGGAGTTTATTAATTTCCCTGATGGCTACTCCGAGTTGACGAAGCTTGTGAGCTTTCGTACGTTGTTCAAAAAAAAAAAATCGTCACGAGGGCTGCAAAACCTGGTGGAAAGAAAATTATATAGATAACGAAAATATTGACTATATAAATTATTGGGGATCGAATTTTTAAGGGTTATTGGGTGGAATGTGGAGAAGAAATTGTTGAAATATTCTTGACTTGATTTATCGATCGAAAATTTGAATTTGTGGATAAATATGGATTTATAAGTTTAGAATTTATAATATTTATCAATATTTATTTGTTTCTTATATCTCTATTAATTAATTTTTTTATTTATTTCATTCTTGTTCAAAATGAAAAAATCGTTGCGATGACTGCAAAATCTGGTTGTGAGAAAATTATATAGTAGATTATACAAATATTGACGATACAAATTATTGGGGATGTAATTTTTAGGGTTATGGGGTGGAATATGGTGAAAAAATTGTTGAGATCTTCTTCACTCAATTTATAGATTGAGGATTCAAATTTGTTGATAAATATGGATTTATAGATTTAGAATTTATAATATTTATCAATATTATTATTATTATTTTATTAATATTATTTATTTATTTATTTATTATATCTCCATTAATTTATTTATTTATTTATTCTATTTATTGCGCTGATGGCTAAAGCAAAGCTCTTGAACTTATCTGCCATGTAAAATATAGAAAAAATAAAATAAAAATCCCTTCACTCAATTTCTATATCCACAAATCTTATTTTTGTATTTTAAAAATACAGAAAAATGAATAACCTTAATACAGTTACTTAATACAGATAATACAGTAAATGAATCGAACAATGTGAGAAAGACAACAATTTGGGGTCGAGAGAAGACGGGAGTGGTTGGATATTTGATTGTCTCGAGGCTATTTTTTTTTTGTACGATCTCGTCGCGAGAATTCGCCAAGACCGAATCGAATTAAATTAAATTTATATTATTTATAAATATTCATTTAATTATTTATTCAATTTATTGGGCTAATTGCAAAATCAAAGCCCTTGAACTTCTCTGGCTCATAGAATATGAAAAAAGAAATGATAAAAATCCTATCACGCAATTTCTATATCCACAACATTTATTTTCTTATTTTTGTATTTAAAAAATACAGCAAAATTAATAACCTTAATAATGATATAAATAAATCGAATAATGTGAGAAAGACAACAATTAGGAGTCGAGAGAAAGCGGGGGTGGTTGGATATTTGATTGTGTCGAGGCTAATTTTTTTTTGTTCGATCTCGTTGGGAGAATTCGTCCAGGACGAGACGATGGTCGACCCACGGGTATAATGGTGGCAAATCAAACACTGACGGAGAACAAACAGTGGCTCGCGTGAGCCGAAAACAATAGCTCGGCCGAAATTGTAAGAGCAAATATCTACCGAAAGCGATAGCCAGAGGCCTAACTCAGACAGCGACGAAAAAACAGCGAAAAAAAAAAAACGTAACAGGATAAAAAAAAAAGAAAGAACGTGTTGAGGGTGGATGAGGAGTTGGGTTACTACGATTTTCAACGACTCGGTAAACAGCTCGACCACGAAGTCTCATTGGGGGAGGAAAAAAGTGTATGGATTAGATTGATCACTCGATCCGATAGGTTCGATGTTTTTTTTTTTTTTTTTTTTGGGTTTTTTAATTTATTTGGGAAGGAGCGCGTGGGAGATGAAAATATTGGAACGTGAGCCGCGTGGGGACGAATTTTGGGGTCGTTGGTTCGACTTTGGCACGATTTGAATTTTTTTTCAAAATTATTTTGATTCAAGGGATTTTTAGGTTGTATTTTAAGTCTGATTTTCGAATTTTATTGCAAGTTCGGTTTTGATATTCGGTTTTAAATTTAATTTTGAGATTTTACTTCTATTCGTGATTTTTTAATTCTATTGCTAGTTCAATTTTGAGGTTCTGTTTTCAGTCTGATTTTTATATTCTATTTCAAATCCCATTTTACTCTGACAGAAAAAAATCTGCTACATTAGAAAAATATTGCAGAACTTAAAAATTCATCAAATTAAATTCCCCCCCCCCCCCCCCCCCTCTTCTTCACCTCAATTGAAAAATTAAGAATAAATATATTTGTTTCTATTTCTATTTTCTAGCTATCCAAGTACATTAATTTCGTTACCGTAAGCTCATCCGGTAAATAAAATCGCTCGATCAAAAAATTCGTCATTAATTTTTCAAAAACAAAATTCGGCGACTCACCTTATTTTACATTGAATTGTTAGGTAGATTTCATTCCGTCCCATCGTATTTATCGCTTGATTGCATTACATATGCATACACGTGATCATCCCGTGCGATACATTTCCTGTTTCATAATTGCCGATCGGACAATCCGGAAGTGGAACACGCGGCCACGTTGGCACGTGGGCTCAGTCGATTCTCATGACAAGGACTGTCGGGTTCTCGAGGGAAAACGTTTTGCATATTTAAAGACACGATCAAAAATATTATACGTAAAATTATAATCATTTGAAAAAAATTAAATATAAAAAATATTTGAATAATAATTTTTTGAATCATTTTATTATTATTATTATTATGATAATAATAATAATAAATTCAATAAATTAATAATAATAATAATTAATTGATAATAATAATTATTATTATTATTATTATTATTATTATTAATATCATAATAATAATAATAATTATTATTATTATTATTATTGTTATTAATATCATAATAATAATAATAATAATAATAATTGTTATTATTATTATTATTATGATATTAAAAAACAAGGAGATATATCGAATATATATTTTTTAAGTGTATGTCAAATATTTTTAATATTAATAATAATAATTCCTGTTATTAAAAAAATATCAAGTAGCTATACTATTTTTTTTATTTTTGAATGTGCAGCCCATATATACGAGAAAAAATATTATATAGAAATATGATACATTTTTAATATTAAAAAAATCATCTTTCAAATTATAAAATTCGAAAAAGAATAATAATTTCGCTACTATGATCAAAAACATTTTATATATTCATCAAAAATACATAATAAAATATTTTTTATATGAATTCATGTACGAGCATATATGTATGGGCTGTCCTGCTGAGACGAGGGCTCGTGGTCGGAGTAATTAAAGTCCAACCGACGTTGTTTATGACTTTATTAAACGTTATCTCATGGGTCAGCGAGCGTTCGTGGTAATCGGTAAACAGGATTCACTGGCGTGGGCCACCTGTACCCTTCTCAGCCCTAAATTGAACGATCTCGACGCACTCGAGATTTCACTTTCAGATATAAAAAAGGTCCTGTCGTCTCGTCGACCGTACGAGTAGGTACGTTATTGCCTTTGGAACGAAAAAAATTTCGAAACAAAAATGTTATGCCATTGACAACCGGCAATTTTCAAACTTTTTACCATGATCATTTTTCTTTTTTGCAACCCATAACTAATAACGATCGATCAAGCATTGATCTCTTTTAATCATCAACATTGTAAAAATTAATTTCGTAAAAAAGCTCATTTCTCAAGTTTTCTTTCAAAGTCATGAATCTAATTGCATTGCAAATTAATTTTTCGATGGTTCTCTTTTTTTTAAAATATATTTGATATTTTTAAGGCTCAAAATGACACAAGAAAATTCTGAAAATAAAAAATCTAGTCATAAAAATTTCGCCGAAAAAAAAATATTGCAACAAAATAATCTAAAAATACACAAATAAAAAAATGTCTATTTCCAAACAAAAATATTCCACCCTCTCCCGATCCAATCCCCAATAACCATCAAACGAAACGTCAATAAATCCAAAAAACCAATAACAACAGCAACACAATCAAAAAATATAATAATTAAAAATAACAAAACCAAAAGAAAAAAATCCAATTATCCCTCCCTAGAAACAAAAATCGTTACCATCGCTGCAATTATTATCATTCGAACCCTCCATCGTCGTTTTTATCGCCGTGATAAAAATCAGCGAGAGCAGTAGTTCTCGCATGAAATGCGACTATTAAAAAAAATATATATAAAAAATGTAAAATACAAAAAAAAAAAAAAATAGACGAGTAAGTACGGAATGGCAAACACAGAGTCGTTGTTGGCGTGCGTACATCGACAGCACAGGTGGATCGTCGTACGTTTGGCGTCGAGGGGAAAGCGGGGGGGAGGGGGTGGGAGGGTGGAGGAGGTTAGTCAGGGTTTTGCCAACGCGGACACACGAGCGAAGTTAAGAAGAGCAAACAGCGAGGAGCTCGGCTTGGTTGCTTGATTAGGAATCAGCGGTGTAGAGCTCGAAACGTGTACCGAACCTCGTTGTTTGCATTTTCCTCGTTGTTGCACGACCGTAGATCCGGCAACCGAGATATCCGCACACGGTTTGCTCCGAACAGTCTGTACTGGGCCGAATGTGACACAGTACGGCTCGATTTCCGAGAGATTTTTAATATTCCCCGGGGAGATAATAAAAATATCATTTTTATTCGGGTGTTCGGCGAATTCTGTGTATTTGAGAATTGATGGGATTTTTGTTGGATTGTGGAAGATTTTGAGTTATTATTGTGGTGTTGCGACTGGAGAATCGTATTTTTGGTAGATTGATTATTTGTAGTGATTTTTAGTATCATTTCTCGGTTTAATTAATTGATTAATTATTCATTTTTATTGAATTGATTTTGAGTTCTGATAAAAATTAGATTCGACTTATGTTAGTTTTTTCTTGAATGAATGTTACAGATAGCAATTGAAAATTAATGTTTCTATGGTAAACATTGGAATTTAAATTATTGTTCTGTATTTTAAAGATATTTTAAATATTTTATTTCAATAAATTTAATTTTAAATTTCAAGAAAATGTGAATTTTGATAAGTAATAATAATTATTTTCTAAGTATCAACACAGCATCGTCAATATCAATGAAATATCATCCAAAATCCATTAATTATATATATATTTCATTTAATCCAATTTTTTTATCATTCGCACATTTCCAAAAAAAAAAAATCTAATTCAGAATTTCGCGCAGATTTTCCCGGAAAATGATTGTTCAGACGTTTCCAAATAACCGAACGATATTGTGGAAGTCGATGATGGAAAATGAACGAGCAGCTGTGCGGAAAGGAAAATTCTGAGAGTCGTTTTTAAGGGGGCGACGGTTAGCGAGAAACGTCGTTATTGAAGTTCATTAAATTCGGAATGGTTGGTTAAAAACAGTCGGCACGAGAGAAAAGAGAACGACGAGCCGACCGAAGAGGAGGTTTTCGTAGTGTCGGTGAAATGTATCGAGAATTTGACGGGACACAAATGCCCGGTGAGCAAAGAATTTACGATGAAACTGCCCTCGAGACCGGCCTTCCCGCCCCCTCCGGTCCGCGGTTAATAAACCGTTGGCCGCCGCAGTTCTTCACAATAAGCCACGAATGGCGATGAGCGGAATTTCGACCGAGTATTATTCCATCGTTTCCATTGAAGCGTTGTTTTATTTTATTTTATTTTATTTTATTTTATTTTATTTTATTTTATTTTATTTTATTTTATTTTATTTTATTTTATTTTATTTTATTTTATTTTATTTTATTTTATTTTATTTTATTTTATTTTATTTTATTTTATTTTATTTTATTTTATTTTATTTTATTTTATTTTATTTTATTTTATTTTATTTTATTTTATTTTATTTTATTTTATTTTATTTTATTTTATTTTATTTTATTTTATTTTATTTTATTTTATTTTATTTTATTTTATTTTATTTTATTTTATTTTATTTTATTTTATTTTATTTTATTTTATTTTATTTTATTTTATTTTATTTTATTTTATTTTATTTTATTTTATTTTATTTTATTTTATTTTATTTTATTTTATTTTATTTTATTTTATTTTATTTTATTTTATTTTATTTTATTTTATTTTATTTTATTTTATTTTATTTTATTTTATTTTATTTTATTTTATTTTATTTTATTGTATTTTATTTTATTTTATTTTATTTTATTTTATTTTATTTTATTTTATTTTATTTTATTTTATTTTGTTCTTGATCCTATTTATTCTTTTTAATTTTTTTTATGAGAGATTTTATTTGGCCGAATTTTGCCCATGAGATGAATAATAATAATAATATAATATATTGCAGAATAATTGAATTATTCCTCCTTTTTTTGCTGCCTGCTCTTTTTGCTATTTCGAACGCCAGTATTCGCTATTTAAATCAGTTCATTGTGTATAGTGTTGATTTTTTCATTATTATTTCGCGGAATATTTTTAATGCAATTGACAATACAAGAGCTGCCATTTTTCCCTCACAACACGAACGAAGTAAGGTTCAAGTTGAGGACCTCAATTAATCCGTCGATCGGATCGATCTCCCCACTAATTTTTATTTCATTTATTTCATTTTTTTTTTCGATCGTACAGCACGACAACGTTTAATTGCACGGACGATGTGGCGACGCGCAATTTGCAATCAGTTTGCAATTAAACAGTTTGTCCAGGCTGCCCGGAGACGCGGAAGCTATTTTTTAAACCGTGCGGGACCAATTCGGGGGGGGGGGAGGAAGGGGGAAAAAGGGCCCAATCGCCGGAGGCCCGCTCGTGCGACCGTCAGACCTCAGCGCCTCTACCGGCACGTCCGTTCGTCATCCTCCACTTTTTTTCGGGATAATACATCTCATACGATAAATCACACATGCACGACAATTAATTCCTCTCCCCCCTCCACCCCTATCAGCCCCCGGTCTAATATTATCGCGGATAAGTCATTGCGTCACGCAGCCCAAAATTTGGCGACCCATATTTATCATTTTTTTATGCACGCTGTGTAATTTTGCATTATTTTGTTTATTCGTCGTTGTTTTGTCAATTGCATCACTGGGACTAAAATTTGACGACCTATGATTTACCTTTTTTTTTGGGTATGGCATGTAATTTTGTGTGTTTTTTTTTTTTTTTTTGACGTTTTATCGTTGGGTTACTTAGTCTGAAATTTAGTGGGCTTTAATTTATTGGTTTATGGCTGTTTTTTTTACATCAGAGGTATTTAGATTTGCATTTTTGTGTCGTTATTGGTTTTTTTAAAAGTTTTGTATTTATTTATTGATGAAAGAATGAAAGAATTGTTAGATCGATGATAATTAATCAATGAATGACAGTTTGGCTAATAATACAATAATTAATTACCGAAAATAATTCGAAAATTCGAGATTTTCATTTATTCAATTAAAATTCAAATAATAACAATTTAATCAATTATATGAAATAATTGAAAAAATATAGATTTTCTTTTATTTAATTATAATTCAAATAATAACAAATCGATTAATGATAGAAAATAATTAAAAAATTCTAGATTTTCTTTTATTGAATTAAAATTCAAATAATAACAAATTAATCAATTATAGGAAATAATTTAAAAAATCTAGATTTTCTTTTATTAAATTATAATTCAAATAATAACAAATCGATTAATGATAGAAAATAATTTAAAAATTCTAGATTTTCTTTCATTGAATTATAATTCAAATAATAACAAATTAATCAATAATAACAAATAATTGAAAAATTCTAGATTTTCTTTTATTGAATTATAATTCAAATAATAACAAATTATCTAATTATAGGAAATAATTGAAAAATTCTAGATTTTCTTTTATTGAATTATAATTCAAATAATAACAAATTAATTAATTATAGATAATAATTGAAAAATCAGAGAATTTGCCTTCATTGAAAAACAAAAATCAACGAAATAACTAAGCAGTGCACAACAATTTATATCTCCCAGATTTACTTACTCTAAAACAAAAAAATTCCAGATTTAGTCTCACCGAAAAAAAAAAAAAAAAAAATCAAAAAAGACCTAAAAACGATTCTATCGATCAAAATTGTGACGAACGTCGATCTTATCTGCCCCGCGGAATTTTTTGCGAAGCCCTTCTCGAGCCAACGACCCAACATAACTCGAGGCAAATCCAACCCAACCCACCGTTTTTCACTCAAAATAAATTATGTTATTTTCTCCCTTTTTATCTTTATTTCCTCCCCCTTCCCCTCTTTTGTTTCGAATTATTATTTTTATTTTTCATCTCGTCGACGCAACAACGTTGAAATCAATAACAAGCTTAAGGGGAAGCGTTTTGAGGATCGACCAAAAGCCGCAGAATCGCCAGAAGCTTCCAAACGAGATGATGACCGTGTTTCCTTCCATCAAACCCCACCCCCTCCACCCTCCTCACCCAGACCGTATCTCGTTAAACGGGAGTATCATTATTATCATTATTATCATTATTGTATTACCGCGGCAGCGAGAAAAAGTCGAAACAAAACGAAAGAACAAAAAAAAAATTAGCAACACGGAGCCCGGGAGGTATTATTACTATTGTTATTATTATTATTTCGGAGGAATTTTCGAGGTTAGGGTGGTTAAAGTTTCGCTCTGTGATTTGTCGGGACGAAAGGCTGAACAGTGGGAGTAAGGGTGAGAGGAAAAAAAAAGGAAATAGGACGAAAATTGGAGTAACGAAAGATGGTCCCTTAAGAACGATGGACTACAAACGCTCTCTTCTTCTTTCTCGATTCTCAGCGAGCGCCGATAGCGCCGTCACCTTCGCACTGGGCGATGTAGTCCATCCTCTTAAGGATGTAAAGGGCCCAGGCGTGGAGGCGGGGGGGGGGCGAAGATTTCGGTTCTTCCGGCCTCCGGGAGTTTATTAAACGACGAAGAGCTATCGATGCAGAAACGCGTCTGAGAACCGCTAATAGACACTTAGGCGAGGCCCTTTCAAGCCCTCGATGACCAACCGAACCGAGTTCGCCGACCGCTGCTCTCATTTCCTCTCCTCATCCCCCCCCCTTTCTCAATTCCTATAGCTATATGTATTAAAAAAAAAATATTTCTTCTACTTTTCTTATTTCTTCATTCGCCCTTTTTTTTTCTCTTACTTCTTACCCTCACAGGACTCGCAGATGCTGCTACATTTAACCATCTTCGTCTTTCATTTTGTCTTGTTTCTTTCTTCGTCTCGTCGTAATTTTTTTGGATTTTTTCGGGGGGGCAAAAGGGCCTGGTCGGTGGAAGATCGGATTTGTCAGATACCCGAAGGGAGAACGAGCGAGTTTAAGTGAGGGCGCTTCGGTCGATCGTCGGGCCCCGCTGGGCCCTCGAGGGAGCAGCTGTTTTCGAGTGCGATGACACTTGAAACACCCTCGGTCCCCGTTCGGTTTTTATGGGCGAGGGAGGAGCGGGAGGGGGAGGGAGAGAGCACCGGGTTTTGGGGCCCTTGCAAAAACCGCAGTGATAAACGTTCTTCTTCCCTCTCTCTTGGGCTTGGAAAACGTTCTCCGCCTCTATTTGTGAATGAGGCGCGTGCCCTCCCTCCTCTCCCTTCCCTCCTCTCACTTTTGGCCCTTCGACCCCCTCTCCGGAGTCGTTATTTTTTTTTTTACGAGTCAATTTACGGATCGGGATAGTCCGGACTCGTCAGAACCTCGGTGTGGTTCATTTCTATGACCTGACACCGAGACTTTTGGATGAATGTCACACCTGACTCGTCGATGGGACGCCACGTGCCCTTTTTACCCCCCCCCCCCCCCCCACCCCACCCTTTTTCGTGGCTGCCAGAGAAATAAACCTGGCTTGAAACCCGTTTCGAGGGTTAATGAGAATTAACATTGTTGTGATTTTACGACGGTTTGGGAGGAAATAAAAATACCCAGGGTTGAAGAAATGCGGGGAGGGGGAGGAAAGGGGGGGGGTTATTTATTGGAATGTTTTTTCGTTGTTGCGACATTGTTAAATTCGTGGGCGCTGGGCCGAGATTTGTTTGAGGGGGATTTTTTGGGATGTTTTAATCTTGGTGAAGGGTTTGGGACGAGGGAGAAAGGAAGAGGAAATTCGGGAATTATGGAGGGGAAGGGGGTTGATTATTTAAAATTAACGATTGGCTAAATTGTGAGCTTGATTTGTTTATTTTTGGTTTTTCGTAATTAGTTGATAGTTCACAATATTGTGCCTTGTGCTACATACATAATTTATGAGAAATATTTATACAAATAAATATTGATATATTTGTTTATTCATAATTAATATATTATTATGTTATATGTTATATTATAATTATAATATAATATAATTATATATGTTATATTATAATAATAATTATATCATAATTATTATGTTATATTATAATTAATATATTATTATAATAATATTACAAATAAATATTAATATATTTATATTAATATTTATATTAATATATTTATATATTTATATTAATATATTTATATTATTATATAAATATTATATAAAATATTTATATTAATATATTTATATAATATATTAATATATTATTACAAATAAATATTAATATATTTATTTATTCATAATTAATAAATTGTTATATTATATTATTTATTTATTCATAATTAATAAATTATATATTATATTATTATTATTGTATCTTAAGATGATAATTAGTTAATTTATTAATTATTATTATCATTATTTTTTTTTTCATTTTCAATATTTATCCCGCTTGAAACTTCGGTCACGACTGAATGTTTTATCCGTCAGTACAATCTGCCTAATCGTTCTGAATTCAAAAAAACCTACGTAACGATTAAAACATCGAGAATTTATCCACCAACTCATGAAAAAATTAACCAAATCGTTCGACGTAATAAAAAGAAAAAAGAAAAAAAATGAATTGCGGTATTTCACTCGTGTATCAATCAACGAGGAAAATGTGATAACCCAGCGTTCAATTATTAACATTTAACGTTCATTAATTACTTCCACGTGCGGGGGAGCCAGCAGCAGAAGGGTTTATGTTTTTATATGTTTTATAGGCCGCGTAGTAGGAACGGACGTAGGGCAATTCGTGTGCGTTCAAACAGATCGGAAGATACTCGGTCTCGGGGACACGACGATGTCTCCGCGTAATCATAAATAAGTCGTGGCAATATGTTTGTTACTCGCAATTTTACGTCGAGACGGGGACTTTACTCACCGAATATCGCCATCAAGATTTCATCCGTTCGTACAGAACACACATTTTTTTTTATTTCGCTTTTTATTCCATTCCTCGGACTATAAATTAACTACTCGACGGGTTTTATTTATTTTTTTTTTTTTCGTGTCTTTGTTCAACGTCGAAGTCGAAGTTAGAAAAATGTTTGTTAATAGACATGCAAGTGAGAGTTAAACAATGTTTTTCTTCTTTTTTTGGGTGAAAATAAATAAATAAATGAATTACATTTATTTATATATATATAATAAATTATTAATGAAGGGAGATTTGATATTTGATTGATATTTTTATTGATGGATTCTTTATTATTGGTTTGATAATATTTTCAAAGATGAATTATTAGTTTTTCATTACTTAGACGACGTTTATCATAATTTCGTCAATATTCTCATGATTCGTAATTAATTCGATTATACTCCATAATTTGTTGTAATTAATTAAATTATTTGACATCGGCAAATACAACAAAACAAAAAATAATCACGACAACAAAAAATCTTCCATCCCAAAGAATAAAAAAAAAAAATTATTCCAGTTCAATTTTCTCCCTCTCACCGCTGAATTAATTATCCAACCTCATTGATTCTTCTTTTCATTCCTTTTTATTCTCTCGATCGTGGCACGTGTGGGTATTTAAATTTCGAGAGGGTCAAATCGTCGTAATAAAATGTAAGCAGATAACCACCCATTTACGTTCTCCCATCCTCGACTCGGGTCGACAAAAACAAGTACGCGAAAAGTACAAAAAAAACTTACGTTTTTAAAAATTTATTTTAATTAATTATTTATTTTTCGATTAATCTTTTATTACTCGTTATTTTTAATTGTGTTTGCTTTTATTATTCTCTTCCGTGGTTCTTTTACATTTTATTTAATTTTTATTTCGTTCGGGAGGGGGGGGGAGGCGAATACTTTCGGAGCCTCCTCTTCCCTAGTGGGTTGGGATTATCGTCGAGCACTTTATTTACTCTGAGTGTCGTGTTACGTGCTCGTATACGAGACCCGCCGGGCCACTTATCTTTATACAGCTTTGCCAGTACGGCACCAACCACATAAATGTTTATATACATATGTATATAATTTTTTTTCAGGGTGGTTGTAATTTGGGTCATTTTTAAATTTTTGTTGTGACAGCTTAGGAATCAATTTTAATATAAAAGACCAAAATGTTGAGCTCATCTCGAATGGTTTGGTCCAATTGTAATCGTTGCCCCTTAACTAGGTAAAGGTTGAAATTTTTGATGCCTGCATTTCTACCTTTCTGGCCGGAAAAAATTGACGTCAATGATTTGTTATGAAAATAATTCTATATATTTCGTTTGGTTGGGAAGTTTCGGATTAATTTGTTAGTTAGTTGGTTAGTTGGTTAGTTAGTTAGTTAGTTGGAAAAAATTTAGAAATTTTAGGGTATAGGAAAGAAAATTCCATCCCCACTAATTTCATATACTATAAGATTTTCCCTAACACCATAATTACCTAATTTTCCACCTGAAGATAGAGAAATTGCGTCCATCTTAAAATCGGAAACTTGACCTAGTTAAGGGCACCAATTAAAATCAACCTAGAAAGTTTAAAATACGCTCTACTATTTTTTTTTTTTAATTTTGAATCCGAGTTCGAAGCCGTTCTAATCAAAATTCGAAGATGACCCAATTAACAACCACCCTAATGCACATATATTCGGCTATAAATATGGCTCTCCTCCTCTCTCGTTCTTTTCGCGAAGGCAAAGCGGTTTGTATCGAACACCACGAGCGATATGTACGACCAGCGGGTTACAGAAGCATTCAAAGCCGATCGTATCTCCGGAATACGTGTGCGCGAAACGCTAAGGGGTTACATCCGTGCACTTGCCATCCTCCGATGACCCAATTGATTCCCCCATCCCCTCCCGAGAAAAATCGTTCCACGAGTGTTCACTCGACGCCGCCATTTTGTCACGATCTTCTCTATCTTCTCTATAAGATATCTCATTGACGAACATGGAATCGAATCGATTTATCGGTTTTGTTTATTTATCTGTCAATTAATATTTTTAAATAAAAAATTGACATATATAATTTTTTGTATGATAGAATTTTTTTTCGAATTTTCATTATTGAAATAATAATATAATATGTATTGCTAGTTATAATTATATTAATAATTTGATGTTCAGTCTCTACAATTAAATAAACTCAATAAATAGTTGATAATAATAATAATAATAATTAATATCTCGATAATTAATAATACTAATTCTATTTTTCATGATAGAATTTTTTTTTGAATTTCAATTATTAATATGGTAATCTAATATATATTATTAATATAATTATATTAATAATTATATTTTTTTATTTAACTATGGGGAATTAGTGCGTTCTTGCAATACGACTATCTGACATTAAAATTTTTTTTCGAAGTAAAAAAATGTTTTTTTTTTCTTTAAAGGGTTGACGACGAAGTCGAGGAACTCTGAGAGAAAATCGTTAAACGTCTCTGATATATACGCGTAGGGCGGCAGGGAGCAGGGAGAAAGGGCGAGGTCCCCTCCGAGCGTGTAACCCAAACCTCGGCTTTAAACTTTTTTTCAATTTCGTTGCTGCAGGTGCTCGGAGATTTGGTAAAGGGTTTTGGAGAGTACTTGAAACGCACCTTGATTCCTGCGTTTGGCACGGAGAGACCCGAAAAAACGTTGTTTATTTATTTATTTATTCATTTATTCAATTTCAAAAACGCATTGGACGCAAAATTAAAATCCAATTTTCCAGATTTCGCTTAAAAAATTAAGTATGTCATCATTTATATTATTCTCTATCTTACTGCAATAACAATAATAATAATTATGATTATTATTATTATTATTATTATTATTATTATTATTATTATTATTATTACTATTATTATTACTATTATTATTACTATTATTATTATTATTATTATTATTATTATTATTATTATTATTATTATTATTATTATTATTATTATTATTATTATTATTAAAATAATAATGATATATTATTATTATGATTATTATTAAAATAATAATAATATATTATTTTTATTATCATTGTTATTATTATAATGATTAATAATAATAATAATAATATAAATAAATTATTATTGATTTCATTAAATATAGATTAAACTAGAAATCTTTGAAAAATATGAAAAATTCGAGATTTTTCATGGATTGCGAAATTCGGTCGTTGTTCCGAAAACGCGAGCGTGTATTCGCGAGTGTGGGGAACACGCGTGGCATCGAACTCTCCGAAATTTCGTGGGGACAGCTGCGGAAACCAAGCGCCGACGATGCATTCGCGTGTCGCGGAGCTTGCACGCGACGCAGCAACCGAGCCCGTGCGGAGAACGTCAGCGGCAACGCAGCCGCGATCGCGGATTCTCCGTTAGGCAGTCTCGACGGTTTTGAATCTCGAGCTACGATCTCGCACACGAGAATTCCGGGCTTAATTTTACCGACTGAGCTTCGATACCCAAAAAAAAGAAAAGACAACAATTTCGGGGATTGAGAAAATAAGTATTATTCGATAATTGTTAATGAATTTACTTGATTTTTAATGATGGTTTATTAATTGATTGATATTCAATAATATTTTATGAATTTATTGATATTTAATAATATTTTATGAATTTATTGATATTTAATAATATTTTATGAATTTATTGATATTTAATAATATTTAATAGATTTAATAGGATTTTATAGTACTTGATACATTTTTTAATATTCAATAGTCTTGATTAATTAAAAATTCAATAAATTCAATAAATGACATATCGGCACTGACACAATACAAACTATCAATTCTCAATAATTTAACATATTCCTTCAACTATATTTTAATCACAAATACGAAGAACTTTTGTATCGAAAAAAGACTTTATCGAAATTTCTCATTCCAAAATTCGTCGAAAGAAAAAATTACTTCCGGTACAAATTTAATCCCAATTTATCGAAAAATCATCACACAGGATCGAATCTTCTGACTGTGACGATTCAAAATAAACAAACTTTCAATAATTCTTACGCAGGATTTTAATAACGTTTAATTATTCTATTATATGTATCTTATTTGAACTATTTATTTTTTCTTTCAAAATCTAATTTACATCGACGCAATTATTGAAAAGAAAAATTTGACAAAGAAAGTGTCAGAAAACACAAACTAAGCTGGTTAAAAAAAAATAATAGGCCATGCATGAATGCTTTCTATTATTTTTTCCGTATTGAATTCTACAAATTCCAAACCCCAAAAACCTCGATTTATTCACGTTCATTTTTTTTTTCACTCCGTTGAGTGTATTAAAAAGCACTCTGGAGTAAATTCCTCGACCGAGCAACAAGTGGACTGATCAAATATTATAATTCCACCCTCCTCCCCTCCTCCACCGCACCAAACTCGAAAAATTCGTGAATAAGTTTGAAGAAAAAAAATATGAAATATTTAAAAATAATATAATGCACTATTTGACGTAACAATGACGATAAAAGATATTTTTTTTTCTTTCTTTTCTTCTGGTAGTTCATGAAAGAAACTAGTTGAACAATGCTGAAGATGTCCACGCCTGTCATAATATTTCAAAACCGAAGAAACCGAAACCCCACGACCCTAATTTCCATCTTCTTTTACTGTCCTCTTAGCCCCCCCTTTTAGCTCCTCTTTCCCCCCCACGAAACCCGAACAAATTCGGCTATTTACGTTTCTCTTCCAGTCGACAACCCAAATATTTTCACCGCAATTTATCCCCTTTTCTTTAAAAACAAAATTTATTTCATCCTCTCGAACCCAAAAGTTTCGACGAATTTTCGTAACTTTCGATTGTAAATCATCGTCGTTTCTTTCTTCTCACGGAATTCTCAGGTTGCAGGTTGACGGAAAAATGATTGGTTGGTTCACGAATTTTCCGACTTATCGTGGAAAATTGTTGGATTTAATTTTTCGTGAAAATTCGGGTCGATTTATTTATTTTTTATTGAGAACATATGCAGTCTTGTTTATATTTGATTGGATTGGCAATTTTTGGAGAGAATATATTCTTTGTTTATAATTTAATTTGTTGCAATTAGTTTGGTATTTTTTTGCGATTATGAGATTTGGTAGAATTGATTTGTTTAATATAGATTCAGTGATAAAAATATAAATTCGTAGACAGTGAAGAAATGAGTAATTGCATAAAAAGCGTTGAATTTTAGATATGTTATTTATTTTATTTATATTTATATTATATATTATATTATATGTTATTATATTATATTATTATATATTATTAATATTTTCTCTGTCTATTATTATTACCATTATTATTATTATTATATTTATACAATGAATTTGAAAGGAGTTATTATAGCATTAGACGGAAATTGATCGACTCCATAGTATGTTAAGGAGTTGTAAAATAATTATTCAAAGGTTCTGCTTTCAAACAATCGAAAGCAGAACAGTAGAAAAAAAATAAACAAAATGATCTCAATAATATTAATAAATCTCCGATAATAATAATTATAATATCGATAAAATAAATATAGAAAACAGTTACATTGCGTTAGACGAAAAGTGATTGACGTCGTCGTATCCCGAAGAGATAAAATTTTCATTCCGTCAGATTCTCACCAAAAAAATTTCCATCACGTCTTTGGAAAGCCACAGAGCCTTTTTAATTCTCAACCGAGCGGACAGGTGTGCGCTCTTTGATAAAAATTCAACCTGCTTTCTTCGATTCCGTTTTAACTTTCTAAGCTGCCCAATTTTGATTGTCGGATCCCAGAAAAATCTGTTTTTTTTCTTTCAATTCTTTTTCTTCGATTTTCTTTAACCTGAGCTACGTTTTCAACTGGGAATTGGAATACAAGGGTGCGAAACAAGTCTCAAAGAAGTCACGTCGCGCCCTATAAATCCGACAACTCTTCAAAGCAAAATCGAGGATTATCCTCCCCCTCTTCTCCTTCGCCCTTCCCCGCTTTTTCTGGTTCGAAATTCTTCTTCAGGTGAAACCCTCGAGATTACGGTGTTGCTTTTTATTCTCGTTCATTGTCGCGTTCGACAAAAGCCCTTGAAAAGCACCGAACGTGTCGTTACACATTTGACAAATGCATTTTTGAATACCTTTTCCACTCGAGGAATTCACGGGAATATCGAAGGCATCGAAATGTTGAATCTTTTCAAGGAAAAGATTTTTTTTCTTCTTATTTTTTTTAATTTATTTAGGTTAGGTTTAGTTTCGTTCGGTTTCTTCGGGAAATTTGTTGATAAATAAGATATTTGAGGAATTGTTGGATAGAAGGGTAGAAAATTAATGAAATCAGACGGTTTTGAAAAATATTCAATAATTTATTTTGCAAGTTTTGTAAATTTTTATCGATTTATATTGAATTAATTTAGTATTTGAGATTTTATAAATTGATTCTTGATTTTACAATGAAATTTCATCGTCTCTTGATTGATTTTCACTTAATTCATTGCATCTTAATTTTGTCGATTCAATTTGCATTATTATTCTATTTTTCCATTATTCATTTATTTATTTCTTTTATTATCTAAAATTATATATTTTTCAAATCATTTCTAATTGATTATTTCCATGAATATTAGAATAATATTCCGCAATAATTCAAATTAAAATCATCAGCCCCGACTAATTGTATCACACAAGCCAGAACTTTCTCCGAACAAAAAAATGCAGTAATATTTATCTCGCACTGCCATCGCCGTAATTACATACAAATCTTCACATATTTACGGTTAATTTCCATCGGTAACTTATTTCGCTGCCGCAGCTAATTTTTTTTTCTTCGTTCAAAAAATGTTTTTAATGTTTCACATATATTTTTTTTTTAAACAATCCACGTGCTACCGAGAATCGCAGGATATACCCAATTTCAACTGACCCCGGGACAGTGTACATACAATGTTGGAAATATATATGGCGAGCTGTTAAACGAGAAGAATCACGCGAGCCCCATTAATTTTCGGTATTCTCGAAGATCGAGAAATTCTCGAATTACACATGATTACAAAGTAAGGCCGTCGTTATTCGTTTCTCTTTCTGTTCGCGAAACGCAAATTCCGTAATAACGACGAAAATTGGTGAGAAAAAAAAAGTGTCTCTCTTTTTTAGCCCACGGAGAAAAACGAAAGAAAAAAATGAGCCGCCATTTTGGTGGGGAATTTTTTCGGTGAAACTCGAAATTCGAGGTAGAGGTCGAATTGTTGGTGAATGGAGGGAGGGAGATTTTTCGAGAGCTCGTAGCTGTCGAAGGGGGTCGTGTGGACCCCAATTCGCTGCAATATTTGGCCTTAATTAGAGTTTTTGCTATTTTTAGGGGTGTGAAAAATTTGAAATTATTCTTCGAGGCTTTGAAAATTAAGAGCGATTGATTTTCTTTCGGAAATTATGATTCTAATATAGGTAAAATAAATATCAAAATTAATAATCATCTAATCTAAATTTTTATTATCGCATTTTTTAATATTCTTTCATTTCTATCTCAATTTCTTCAAAGATTTATTTTTATTGCCTTTGATTTTATTTGATTTTATTTTATTTTTCGTTTTTATATCAATCCGCAAATTATACCAACCAACCTCAATTATTAATACCATATTTAACATTTTTTTCCTTTCTCTCTCTTAATTTAAAAAAAAAAATTCCATTTATTTATTTATTTATTCATTTAATTTTTAATGTATAATTTTATTCATGGACGCAGCGCTTTTTTAGAAGATCAGTCTTATCACGGCACGCGCCTTGCCGGTCCACCTGCCATCTTCTTCCTCGTCTACCTGACTCGCGCACAACCGTCGTAATTTATTACCATCGTATTATTTCACGTCCGCGTGCTTCACCGCCTTAATGCCTCAACCCACGTGTGCCTTCCCTGACCGGTTCAATATCGAATTTACACCCAAATTTAGTGTTTTCTCTTAAAAAAAACGCCCCATTTTCCCTCGACCATTTTCATCTGCTTTCCACCTCGCGTGCCGAAAACATAATTTTTCAACGAAACAAAAAAAAAACAACGAATTAAATTTAAAAAACATCCTCAAATAAATAAAGCACTATAAAGATAAAATTACAAT
>OZ020172.1:11888407-12135907 GCA_963971145.1 Sussaba pulchella
GAAGGGAGGAAGGGGCAGCAATTTTTTTATAAGGATAATAAAAATGAAAAACTCCAATAAGGCCGAAATGCGAAAGGCTCGATGGCCAAACCAGCTGTACAATATTGTTGTCAGCTTTACAAATCGTTGCAACAAGTGTTCGCGGTCACGGGCTTTTTTTTCATTGTCATTTCAACGTCGCACACGTTGATATAGTCGCCAATTGCCGCCGACATTCTGCTGTACGCGTTTTCGTTTCGTTTCGATCATTTTTTCGTTTCGTTTTTTTTTCTTCGTGGTTTTTTATCGCAGCTGGTGACGCATCGAAAAGGGAGCACTTGAAAAGTTTTATCGTGCACAACCCATTGTTTGCTCGCGAAAGGTTCGTATCGAAAGGGCTATTATTTATCCGATGCCCTCATGTTATACAATTTATATATATGTGTATATGAATATAATATCCGTACGAACCGCTTAACGTCACGCGTATTTTGACCGTAGATATTCTTGTATCGAGATGGCAGATGTTTTTTCATTCTTTTTCATTATCTTTTTGCAAGTAAGTAACGTAATTTTAGGTTTGGAGCTGGAAATTATCGACCTTCTATTCATAAAGTGCACGACATCTTTACAATTCATTTTGTATTCGATGGTATTCCGTTCTGTCAGATATAGGTCACTAGAATTAAATATTTTGAGAAGGAAAAAATTACTAGAATGCGTTATAGGACGAAGTATATGAATGAATAATTAAATAAATAGATAAATAAATAAATAAATAAATGAATAAATGAATGAATGAATGAATGAATAAATGAATAAATGAATATATGAATAAATGAATAAATGAATAAATGAATAAATGAATCAATAAATAAATATATGAATAAATCAATAAATGAATAAATAAATAAATAAATAAATAAATAAATAAATGAATAAATAAATAAATAAATAAATAAATAAATAAATAAATAAATAAATAAATAAATAAATAAATAAATAAATAAATAAATAAATAAATAAATAAATAAATAAATAAATAAATAAATAAATAAATAAATAAATAAATATATAAATAAATAAATAAATAAATAAATATATAAATAAATAAATAAATAAATAAATAAATATCTTAAATAACACACAATTGAGTATCATTACGTACTCAGGTCGATTATTTGCATCTAACGATACAAAAAATTAAACGAAGACGCCAAAATAACGATGCTAGGGCTGCGCTTAAACATCGGCTCCGTAGGTCGATGCTCGAAGATCCGGGGAGCGGGAGGACGGCTCGACCATCGCCCTCCGAACCTACAGGTGCTACTTTATCCAGTTGAACCATCAAACGGCTATTCCCGTGCGTGTTTAATACCGAGGGCCCGGATTTTTGCATGCTGCAACGTCCCGGGCACACGCGGATTGGAGCGAATAATTTATTCGGCAGGCCCTCGGACGAAAAGAGGTCTTTGCCCTTCGCTTAAAAAAAAAAAAAACGAACCAAATGTAGCTAAATTTTTTTTGGTTTTCTTCGTGATTATTTAAATCGAACGATTTGATTGGGAAACCATGCCTGGAATCTGCGAGGAGTAAGTAAATTGGATTAGAATAGTTGATTTAGGCTTAAGATGTTTAATTAAACAAACAAAAAAATTATAATTTCACTCGAGATTTTGAGCCAATAAAAATTTGAAAATCTGGAAAATGAGAACCACCCTAATATCGATATATATATTTACGACGGCGTCCGCGGACTAAAATTTAGCGGCCGCAATCGGCATGGAATAACGGAGCCGATTATGAGAATCCCCGAGGCTACTCGGAAGCGACAGAGTCGCGAGTAATGGCTTCCCGGTTGTCGGAACGTTTACGGTGTGCGTAATAAAACCCCGCACCGTGAAGCATTGATTTTCAATTGGCGCTTCGTCGAAACCCCGTAAATCGTTTGCAACGCTTTTTCGCGATGACTCGAGGCATAAAAAAATGTGGAAAGGTAGAAAAAAGAAGACGAGGGAAAAAAAATTCATCGCCTTAAGGGCAGCAACTACAGGACGGATCGAACGTTCGGTAACGATTGTACAATTTTTGTTGTTCTCGGGGAGATTTGGTAGAATGTATTTTTAGCAATCGTTTAATTAATAAATATTTTATAAGCTGGGTCACAAATAAATTACCAATAATAATAATAATAATAATAATAATAATAATAATAATAATAATAATAATAATTATTATTATTATTATTATTATTATTAATAATAATTATTAATTAATAATAATAATAATAATAATAATAATAATTATTATTATTATTACAATAATAACAATAATAATAATAATAATTATTATTATTATATAATATATATATTATAATAATAATAATTATAATATATATATTATATAATAATAATAATAATTATTATTATTATTATTATTATTATTATTATGATTATTATTATTATTATCATTATTATTATTATAGTTCAATGATTATAAGTAATATATTATTATTATTATCATTATTATCATTGTTATTATTATTATTATTTAAGATGGAGGAATGAAATATTTAATTTTTCATCATTATTCAATAAAAAAATTATTGATTGCCTAATAATAATTATTATTATAATTACAGAAAAACAATAATAATTATTATCATACATCCGATAATTTTTTATTGAGTAATAATAGAAAAAAAAATTAACCATTCAACTCCTCCAACCTCGTAATTAATTTTTTATCGATCTTAAATTTCGTTTCTTCGTTTCGATAAAAATTTCGCACAACCTCGAGGAAATAATCGAGCGCTCATTCTCCGCATGACTCCGCATTCGCGAATCTTCGTAAACCCGGGTAAAGTCTCCGACCCGCAACGACGCCGCGGTCATGCTTCGAAAGACAAGCTGATATAATTACCATCGTAAAGAGGAAATAAAGTTTCGACGGCTCGAAGAAAAATCTTCCGTACACCGGCGTACTTCGGTTTGCGGGCTAGTTCGACGCGTACTTCGAATATGATTTCGAACGCATCGTGTGCAACGTCTCGTGGCTGTGGACTGGTCCGTTCGTCCGGAGTTTCGAAGCGAGATTCAGTAGCTGCGTCGTTAATTAGAAGGCGGTTGAGTTCACGCAACTGGAAACCCTCTCGAGATACCTAAAGGGTCAGCGGACTTTTAGATGCATGGTTTTTTTTTCCCGAAAATTCATTCTTGATAAAATATCTCGTCTTAGATCGGGTATTTTATTTTTTATTGTATTTTATTATGTCAAATATTTTAGTAGTCATTTTTTTATTCGATTTCTTGACACAATCTAGGTTAGGAAAAAATTATCTGACTTGTTCGAAAGATTCCAAGAATGGTGACAATTTTTTATCTGACGAAAAAGATTTACAAATTCGAGGTTGACGGTATTGTTCATATGATAATAATGATGATGATTCTAATGATAATTTTATGCAACAAAAATCATAGTTATTATTATAACCATAACCATATAATAATTATAACTATGATTTTCAATAATATATCACAATAATAATAATCATTATTATTATTTATCTAAAATCATGAGAGAGAAATAATAACAATGATTCTAATTCAAGGGAAATCATTATTACTATTACTGCAATTATTATTTCTCGTTTATCTTCGACCAGCTATTAAACTACAGCCGATGCAAAATTGAATCACGTTGAAACAACTTTCCCCCAACTCGTCGACGAACCCCAAGAAAAAAAAACTTCCTACGTACGTCGTACAAATGAAAAAAAAAACTTGTTCATCAACGACGTCCTAACGAGCCAACAATTTTCCCGCAATTCTCGAGTTTTCCAATAATTCGCCACTCGCGATACCACGGAATCCAAGCGACACACCGCAACGAAGCCCGTAAACGTCCTCACCATGATTAACCCCGACGGGGTAGCATCCCTCCACCCCTCGCCAACGGTCGTAACAACGTCAAACAATTATTGACATATATTTTTTGCTCGTATTTTTGCTTCGTCTCGAGAACTGCTCAAATTCAATCCGCAGTCGGAATCGTTTCCGTGTATTGCATTTGTCGGATTCGAAACTTTTTTTCTCGACAATCGTCGAGAGTTTCGTAAAGGTTTCTTTCCCGAGCTTTTCAACCCCTTAATTTATTTTTTTTTCTATCTGCAACATCACGAATTCATGATCACGCGGAGTACTCGGACATACGACGGTGACAGTTCACCTCACGCACTCGTGCTTCTTTCTTGCTTGAAATATTATCTTATACACCCCCGCGACGTCTTTTTTTCTCTCTCGTGTAGATATACTATGGCGGTTCTCCCACCGACTATAATTACACGAGGGGTGAGGCAACCCTTTGTCCCCGCGTATTTTCCGTTTCCACGGTAAGTATAACGCATGCAAACCCCGTGACATCTTTTTTTCTTTTTTTTTTTTTTTTTTTGCACCGCAACAATCGCTTACGGGAATCACGTGACCCGGGAATGTGGTTTTTTTTTGTCTCTGGGGTTTTTATCAACCCTTAAGTTCCGCAATCCGTGCTTACGACTCCTGAGACGGTGGAGACTCGATTTAGGAAGCACGAATGAGGATTGTCGAATTGTATTCGTTTCCAGGATGATTATTTATAGACGTCGATCGGGGCTGGATTATACTCTTCGCCATTTTGGTCTCGTTTTAGCATGAGAAATTGCCATTGAAGTGGCGACGGTTTTATATATCTACAGGTCTCGTAAAATTACGAATAAAATCCTGCAAGCTTGTTATCAATCGTTAAATCGTGCTATTAACTATTTCGCAACTGCCAGAATTTCTTTGTAGAGAAACAAAGCCAAGAACAACAATCAAATTAACTTCCAAGACTGATGTGTTCCGAACAATAGCTAGCTTCGCCCAACTATCGCCGCCGTCGTCGCGTGGATCGCGCGCGCTCGTCGCGCCGCCTGAAGGGACGCCGTGGAACTAAACCTCATTTTCCGCGTTTTCGATCCAATTCGTCGCGCCAAATCCATCCAAACCCGCTAAATTCCGGAATCTTCGGGGTAGGAACTTTCATTTTCGCCACGAAACGAAACCCGTTTTCAATGGCGGACCAATTAACCCGGTTATCGCACGTCCCGGTGTGCTCGCGGAACCCCGCAGCGAGGTCGTCGAACCGCGGAATCGTGGAAACCGTGTTTCACGGCTGACGGTAGGCTAACGGGAGAATATGCCGTCGGTCGGTTTGGCCCTCGTCGACGTTTCTCGGATCGCCCTTAAGGTCGCGGCCTTGAAACTTTCGGCGGCATCCTTGCGGCGAGGGCGACCTACGGGTATTATAGTCCGTGTGTGCTACCGAAACCAGTTTTCACGAACGTTTCGCGTCGATGCTGCGTTCGGGCTTTTACCTGATCGCTTCTGTGGAATCGACAGTGGCATGGGGAGGGGGGGGCCCTTGTTGATGAACGAGGTTCTTTGACCTATGCGCACGCCCCTTCGTTGGTCCTAGACCAATTAACGAAATGATTTATGCCTTATTTGAGAAAATTAATACAGAAAGAAATAACAAAAAATATATTATATAATTATTATATTCATAATAATAATTATTATTATTATTATTGATATAATAATTATAATTGATTAATTATATTATTGACGTAATAATAATCATAATTATTATTATTATTATAATTATATTATTATTATTATTATTATAATTATATTATTAATATAATAATAATCGTCAGAGAAAAACAAAAATATAGAAATAATAATGATAATTATTATTATTATCATTATTATTAATAATGAAATAATAATAATTATTATTATTTTCATTATTATTAATAATAAAATAATAATAATAATAATAATTATTATTATTATTATTATTATCATAATTATTATTAATAATAAAATAATAATAATAATAATTAATTATTATTATTATTATTACTATTAATAATATATCAATAATGAATTATTATTATTAATAGTAATGATAATAATAATAATAATAATAATAATAATTTATTTATTATTATATATATATATATTTTTTTTTCATTATTATATTATTAAATTATTTCTATTATTATTATTATTATTATTATTATATTTCTATATGTTTGTTTTTCTCTAACAATAATAATAATTATTATTGTTATTATATTTATATGTTTGTTTTTCTATAATAATTTTTGTTATATTTCATCCTACATGTATTTTTTATATATAATTATATAGCTACATGAAAACATAATTGAATATATATATTTTTTCTCGTGTTGCAAAGCAACTTCCAACAGGATTCTGTATCGTCGAAACCTAACCTCAAACGCATGTTTCTCAGAATCGTGACGGTAGTTGGCGGTTGCATCTGTGGCGATGCAATGCAGAGAATCATCTCGAGTCCGATGAAGGGAAAAATCTTGTGAGGGAGCCCGAGATGGGCGGGAGGGGGAGAAGGGAGGCAGGTGCTGATTCGAGCCCCCGAATAAACGAGATTGTCTGTTTGTGTGTCGGTTGGGAGGCGCGCTGTGCCGTCAAGAAAGTAAATTATACCCGAGGAGCCGTTTGAAAGTGTCCCAAATGGGGAATGGCTTCGCGTCATTCAAGAGTAATGGTGGCAGCTCGATGTCGACAGATCTTCGTGATAGCGTCGGGAGATTTTAATTCGTTATTATTATTATTATTATTTTGAGAAATAATAATCATAATAATGAATATATTGATAACGATAAAATTATTTATTCTATAAATCTTCAATCTCTTTCGCGATATTGTACGGAATTTAGATGGAATTCAAAATCGGAGTAATTAAATGTTTAATATCTATCATTATTAATATCATCATTATCGTCATTATTATTATAAAAATCTTCAATCTCTTCCTCGAGGTTGTGCGAAATTCAACCGATATTTAGAATCCTATGCAAGGTCGATCAAAATCTAATTTCAACATTCGACGAATTAAATATTCACTATTTATCATATTATTATTATTATTAATTGCCCATTCCACATATTTCTCTCATGAAATAAATTCCAGACCCGAAAAAAATACACCCAACAATTTTTTAAAACAATTTCGATACCAAAAAAAAAACCCCCCAAAAGGCGATGTGCAAAAAGAAAGCTTGACCTCCTGAAAAATCGTTATATTCCTTGTGGATCGATTTTTCTCCCTTTTTTTCTTGTTCCTCTTCTTGCAATAATATTTTATTGGGTGTGGAGCAAAGATAAAAATGGAAAAAAATGAATAAAAGCTCGTGATCGCGAGTCACGGACTTGCACTTATAATGGCCACGCGAATTGGATCCCCGCGAAGATCCCCCTCTCATCCCTTCCTGCCTCATGTCTCATCCCCCTTCCCCCCGCCCCTATTTCCCCTCCTTCCCAGCCTCCCGGATCGCCCTGGACGCCGCTGAACGGCGTATGCACCTGTTTCAAACCGGTAACCCGATGCAACTGTTTCGGCAGCACCGACACCGCCAAATTCGGGATGATCGATGCCCTCTCGATCGCTGCGAAAATGGGGACTCACGTGCGGCATCGCTCATGGGGTTTCCTTATCTCAATGGTCCACGAACCGAGAAAAATATCCGAGCCGAACCGCGCACGTGCTTCCGCGTGACTTCGTGACTCGTACAGACATAAAAAAAAAAGAAATCTTTGGATCATTTTTATCATTTCTGTTTTTTTTTTTATGGGCGTTTTTTTTTGTCCGTCGTTTGTTGAGCAATTTCAATTGGTGTAAGGTTGAAGATGTTGGGGTATTTTTCATTTTTTTATCTTCCATTTTTTGATTTGTGAATTATTAAAAAAATTGTATCATTATTGCAACGCGATTTTATTTTTTATTTGATTCTTTTTTATTTATTTTCGTTGATTTATGTTTTGGAAATTTTTTGAATTTTTTCTTCGTAGTTTTTTGCTGTTTTTGTACTTTCGAAAAATGGATTGCACTGTACGGGGATAATATTTGGTGTGAGAGAAAAAAATAATTGTTATAATTATTGTGATGGACACGAAAGGAATTCGTTGAAAGGTGAAAATTGGAAATTTTGCAACGATAACGTTGCAAGGTGTTCGTCGGGGCAGTCGCTTTCACGCCCGAACCTCATCACCGCGATGTCCTATTTGAATCCCGACAGGCTTGGCGCGACCTCAAATGCTCGATGAAAAATCTTAATTTCCTTCGTTATATTGGATTCTCGCTAATTAATTGCCGATAATTACACGTTACCCGGTAGATAAAAAATAATCGCGATGTCGTCGACGTAAACACTTTCCTCCGTCTCACCATCGGCCAATCCCACTAAAAAAAAATACTAACCCACGACTTTGTTGCTTACCAAAGTACTAAATGCAAAATAAAAGAATAAATGAAAAGAATAAAAATTGAAAAAAAATTCAAAGAATAAATGAAAATTATTAGAGAGAATTTTTGAATATTTGTTTGCCAAATATAAATGCAGCAACGTTACGAATAATTGTTTTACAATTAATTCGAGCGATCATCGAATTATAATAGTTTATATTTGAAATAATATTTTATACAAAATATTGATTAATGCTGATAAATTATAAAAATTATCAATTAGAAAAACCACAATTGAGAGATCTATTTTCAATTATTTGGCCAATATTTTGTTTATCTATTTTCGTTCTAGATTTATTCATTATATTGATTATTTTATTTTATTTTTTTCCATTATTCTCTTATTATTATTATCATCAATAATATTATTGTTATTGCCAAAGAGCCATCGATAAGATTCTTCCAGCTCCAACTTTGGTCTTTTGGTCGATTTATTTTTCAATTACCAAATCTGCTTGGCCGTTAAAAACCCCCCAAACATTATAAAAAACCAACCACAATCGTAATTATCATCAATCGCCATGGTTCTAACGATTCTCATTGCGCCGGTGTCGATGAACGTTAAATTCTCATTCCGTTCTGGGACGAATGAGGGAAAAAGGTTCGGCTATGCACCTGACCATTGCCCAGCGGCTCGCTGGACGCAAGGACGATGACTCCGCGGACCCACGGCCGGGCCAAGGCACCCAAGGTTTAATGGACGAAATCGCGGAAGCATAGTTCCAACCGGTTTCTCAACGAGACCCGATCCCCAACGTCTCACCGACATCACGATTATGTGGTTCGGTTTGTGGTTCTTCTTTTTTTTTAATCTTCTTTATTCAATCTTATTTTTTTCACTCGTATTGCTTCATTTTTTTCGTTAATACGTCGCTCGCTTTGCGAACCAATCGTGCGGAACGATCGGCTGTGGATATTCCATGAATGAAGATGCAAAAAAATGTTGAAATTTTGAAAGAAAGACAAAAAGAAAATTATCCGAGGCTCTTAATCGTAGCTATGCCGAAGGAGTATCGATTTATCATCGACGATGCGTGAAAGTTTTGATTTACGATTTAAAATGCGGGCAAAGATCGGTAGGGGGAAATAAAATCGTACGGAAAATCGGTAACTTATTCATTTTCGTATTTTCATATTTTTGTAAATGTGTATTAAATGTCGGCCTTAAATCTCCCGCTTGAAAATAGAACGATTCTCCATATTTCGATTTGACCACAAAATCGGTAAGACCAAAAACCGGCTTTTCGCACAAAATTGCAAATGAATGTAAATCCCGCAAACGTCTCGGCCGAGCGTTCGATGATGACAGAAGAAATAAAAACGATTCCCGCAGATAAAACGTCGCGTGTACGCGATCGCTCGAGTTTAATGGGAATTCGGGCACGAGTCGGATCGGCAATTAACGATATGAATATGGAACACGAATAATCAACCCGGATCCGAAAGCAAACGATTTTTCGTCGCCCATTTTTCTTCGCCGAAAGGCGAATAACGAGGAACTTCGTGTCTCGCGGCGGTTAGATAAGGAATAAACGTGTATCGGCAACGATCGGTAAAGAAAATCGGTTGGAAATCGGTTGGACGATCGCAGATGCGAATCGAATTCACGCCGGTTCCGGGGATCGGTCGAAGCCAACGTACACGGGAACGCTGACCGAACGAGGGTTATCTCCCATAAATCGGTGGCTCTTGCCGATCGCAAATTGGCCAATTACCGGACGATACGCGCGGACGTCGACACCGCGCACCCGTCGCTTCTCTTCGGCAACCCCCACGCGTTATGCACGCGCGCAACCTCTCGCCTCCGGCTCATCTCGTCGCTTATCCCCAACCCATCGGGCACCGTGCGATTTTTTTTTTCTTACCGATCTTCGCTAATACTTTGTTTTTTTTTCTTTATTTTTGTGCCTTCTTTGTGATATAACTGTCGGCGATGGATCGCCCTCGTTACCTTTGTATTTCAATCGACCGGGTGAGAAGCTGATGGGGGTTTTAGGATCTGCCGATTTTTTTGGAAGATCGTTTGAGAGGGATTTTTGTGGATTTTATTTTAGGAGAATAATTATTGATCGTTGAGTTGTGAATGTTTTTTTTAAAATGATTTATGGAGAATTTGTACCGTGTGGGCATTGTCGATTATTTTTCTTACCGATCTTCGCTCATACTTTGTTTTTTTTCTTTATTTTTCTGCCTTTTTTGTGATATATCGGTCGGCGATAGATCGCCCTCGTTGCCTTTGTATTTTAATCGACCGGGTGAGAACCTGATGGGGGTTTTTGGACCTGGTGTCGATCTGCCGATTTTTTTGGAAAATCGTTTAAGGAGCATTTTTGTGGATTTTATTTTGGGGGAATAATTATTGATCGTTCAGTTGTGGATGGTTTTTGTAATAATTTATGAAGAATTTGTAATATCTTCGTGTTTTGCAGTTGGTTCATAGACTAACAGATTTATGCCGATTTATGTTCTATAGTGTGGAAGGGAATGTGGAATTAATTTAATATAATTTAAAAAAAAAATGTGGGCAAATAAATCACGTTTGATAAGAAAAAAAACAATTTATTCAATATTTCTTCTCTAGTAATAATAAACATATTTTTTGGTTTTACCGATTAACACGAATCATTGTTTAAACGCTACAAGTTGATTTTTTTTTTCATAATTCATCGTAGAGCAAATAACTTATTCACGATTGTTTCCGATTTATCGTTCGGATGTTTCATCTCGCACGCGTACAATATTTTTTTAATTTTTTAAAATTTTCCTTTCTCTTCGTTATAATTATTAGTCAATTTTCTATATTTCTCTCTCAAACACACTCCGCGTTGTTCGTAAATTTTATCTAAATAATTTTTCTCCTATAAATTAATTTTTTCAAACGAATTTCTATGTTTTTAAAACGATCGTAATTTTTACAATTTTTTTTTTACAAAACGCACGCTTAGATCAAATAAACTTAGGAATTAAGATCGAATATGATTAATGGTTACTTTACAATACGGCTCGAGCACACGGCGACCACCGGAATTAACATTTCGTTATTTCTTTCCAACTTCAAAAATACTTTGCGCAATTAAAAGCAAAAAGAAAAATTAAATTCTTTTTTATCTTCAAATTTTCTGTTTAATTTTTTCAAAAAAGTGGAGGGTGAAATTCTTACGAAACGAATAAATCCTCGTGTCACCGTTTTCGTCGTCCCGGCCTTAATCTATCTTTGGTCCTCTAGCCGCTATGATTTCGTTCTCCGCCAGATACATAAAAAAAATCCGGATTCCTTCCTCAAAATCTTTTTTTTTTTCCCCGCTGAGATTGTCGAAATTTGACATTCCTGGCGTGCGCGAAAAAACGCGATCGGTGCGAGGCACCGTCGAGCCGCCGCAGCCGGCCGCCATTTCGCGACGCCCGGCGGCCATCTTGTTCGGCGTCCCGTCGAGACCAAACACGAATTTCCGCGGTTTTCGCCCACGCTTTCGCGTCGATCTACTTTCAGATCCGCTTTCAATTTTAATTTTCTCTCCCTCTCTCTCTTCTCTCCCTCCCCTCCTCTCCTCCCACCAACACGGGCGGCTTTGGCTTCGATGGACTATGACACGTATTCACGATATAACCTATTCGATATTATTTTTTTTTTTACACATAATTCGCGTCCTCGAAAGGTGCGAATTTTATCGATCAATCCCTTTTTTCTCTTCTCCAAACCTTCCAGTAATTCAAAAATTATTCAGTTCCTGTCTTTTGGTTTTTTCCCCTTTCCACAACGGTCCAACCATAATTTTTCCAATCCAATCAACATAATTCGCATCTTTTCTAAACGAGAAATATTATTTTTTTTCGAAATTTTTTCGTTTTTTTATCGTAAAATATTTATACGCTTCGCGATCGCAAGTCTTACAAATTAATGTGAGTCGCTTTGATGATGAGAAGGCTTCGCTCACGTCGTTTTAAGGCGTGCGGAAGCCATCCAAGTCACGTGATCGACACACGAAAATCGTCGATCCAAAATATTCTCGTTCTATCGACTACGAGGAAAAGAAAAAAAAATTGTAATAAAAAAATACTACGATTAACGAACGGTTAAGGCGCAATTTATTTTATTTTAACGCGTCGAACGCATCGAGAAAAATTCTGTCCCATTGATTTTTCCGAAAACGATCTTTTTTCTAATATATAATATTATGTTAATATACACTTATACGTATTTATATTTATATACAGAACTCTCCGGCTTTTGTACATCAACCACTAAGTAGCTAGTGTGCAATAAACGCGTTTTTTTTATGGACGGTATCGTGCGTGATCGTTAAATCACGATCTAAAATAATTAATTGATGTCGGTACGAAATGGCGTAGTTTTCAAATCATCCGTGAATCCGAAATGTCGAGCGATCGAACTGATTGTAATCGATTTCCGCATTTTTAATCCCTTAACCTCGCTTTTTGAGCCTCTAACCCACTTGACAACAGATTTCAGTGGTTTAGACCGATTTGAATGGGGTTTAACGTGTTCAAATGGTTTCAGGGCTTCGTCGAACCTTCGATCTCGTCGTTCTAACCCCTTAACCCCACGCTGAATCAACTTCATCGACCCTTAACCCACTTTCGCGCAGTTCGGCCGATCGACGACATCCCGAAAGCCCGAAACGAATCAATCATGCTCCCAAGATTACCGATTCGAATCGATTCTCGCGATTTCAACCCCTTAACCTCGCTTCTGGTACCTCTAACCCACTCGAAAACACATTTTAGTGGCTTAGACCGATTTAAGTTGGGTTTAAGCCGTTCAGACTTTTCCAGGGCTTCGTCGAATCACCAATTTTGTCTTGTCAACCCCTTAAACCCACGCTAAATCGTTTTTCCCGATGCTTAACCCACTTTCGCGAAGTTTGGACGATCGACGACGTCTCGAGAGTCGAAAACTTCGCCCGAGCCCGGTGGAATATTCTCAGCTGCTTCCGGTCATCGCGATCATGTGATAACCGTTATCGGAACCGGAAATCGGCGACGTTCGATTGTGATTCGGCAACGGAACTTGCAACGAACGATAATCCAACGCCGGGGCCGCCGGATGTTGTCCCTCTCGGTGTCGTCGAAGATCGACCTTGCGCTGGAAAGCCTTGTCGCAAAGACCGCACTGGAAGGGCTTGTAACCGGTGTGCTTTCTCATGTGGGTTATCAGATTGCTGCTTTGGGAAAATGCTTTTCCGCAAACGACGCATTTGTGCGGTTTTTCGCCTGTAACAGAAGAAATTAAGGGGAAATTTAACAAACGATGTTCTTTATTTCTTTTGTCTATTGAATATTTTAAAAATATTTATACTATATATTTATATAATATGATAATATATAATTGTATACATATTTAATTTTTTTTTTTTATTTACTTCTTTTTAAATTTATTTTTTTTGCTTTGAATATTTCTGAGGGGATGAATATTTCGAGAATTATTTATTTTTTGAGGTTCGATTAATTATATTTGATCGATAAATAAGAGAACGAATAGAGGAGGCTTAGATTTCTTTGAAATAATTTTTTTTGGGATTAATTAAATTTTGTTTCAATTTTTTGAGATTAAATTTCTAAATGTTTGCCGGAGAAATCATTAATTTGGTAATTATTTAACATTGATCCTTCATTTTTTGTCACTATTATATTGACTAGATTTATTTACTACTGTTTTTATTATATTAGTTATATTCATTCATCAGAATCTAAGATAATCTAGAATAGAAAAACAAACGAAATAACCTCAATTTTTATTAAAAAAATTCTCTAAATATTCTTTAATAAATAATAATAATAATAATTCGACAATTATTCATCATTTATTTTTCTCTATCATTATATTCATCGTATCATTTATTATATTCATTTATTACCATATTATAACGCATCATATTTCTCTTTCATTCAAAAACGCCCTAATATAAATGTTCAACCCACTAATTAATTGTAATTTGTATAAAAAATGTAAAAAATGTTTAAAAATGGCGACCATCGGAAGCCACGAGGGGACAGGGAGGGGAGGCTACGCGCTCATCGTTCGGAATTGCGATCCAAGGTAACGAAACGCAGCTGTACACACTAATAAGTCGTGGGATGTCCTGCGCTACGTTAAAAAAAAAGAAAAAAAAAGAGTGGCTCGTTTGTCGCCGTGTTACGGGGCTTGACGCTCACGATTAAATTTATCGCTGTGGAATCAGCACGGGGGGGTGTCATAATCGATATATCCTCGGTTCTCGGAAGTCTCGGTTATTTTTTCTTTCTTTTTCTTTCCTTTTTTTTTTTTTACACTTGATCGCGCACGAACGCATGAACGCACGTGTTGGCAGTCTTGTGTTCGATGTTTTTGTGGCCCTTTCGAGCTCTTCGTCGCACCAAGATTGTCCTCTTTTACAAATAATTCGTTACTTTTTTGATTATTCAATGATTGGGAAACGTGTTAAAATTGTTATTTTACTTTTATTTCAGTTCTTTGATTTGTTAGATTAATTAAGATGGTTGAAAGATGGATGGCAAATTTTTTTTTCATGTTATTTTGTATCGAAGGCATTGCGTTGACGTGACAGCGACGTTAGAAACGAGATTGGTCGTCGACGAGGGATTAATTATTATGGGAGTCCATGAAGATTTGACGAACAGACGTTTCTCGGTCGAGATTCAACATCCGGCTTAAGTTTGGAAAAATCGTCGATCGAGATACATCGCTAATACCACGGAGCTACATAAATTAATATCCAACGTCTGGACGACTTCCGGCAATGAAAAAAAATTCTCGAATCTATTTCATTTCATTCGAAAAAAATAATTATTATTTAAAAAATATTGATTCTTAACATTTTTATTCAACATTTTCGTATTTCCAATATTTTTATTCGGCAAGTTTTAATTATTTCTCTCACTTCGATGGAATTTTTCGAACACTAAAAACGCAAATCAATCAAAAATATATAATTTTTTTATTTTGCAACATTGTTATTTAAATTAGGATTTATTTTATAGTAAATTGAGGTATATAATTTTAAATTTTCATCGCGATAAATTCTTTTTCCCTCAAATTTTCCTTATCTCGTCGCCTTCTCGAAGCGCTCTATTTTTATCTTGTTTTTTTTACGTCTTCTACGGACGTCACTTATTTGACTATCGTTACGTCGATAATATTTTTATCCATCGTCGTTTACTCAAACGCGTTATCACACGGAAGAGTATCGCGTTATTGAACGATTATTCAAATGTCTAACGTCGTTTCGACGTCATCAGCAGCTGGCCCGCGCTATTGAGATCATCTTGACGCCCCCAAATAAAAAAAACAACGTCGACGACGTTTTATCGCCCTCGATTATTAATATTTCCTTTCCGCCCCGGTTCTTTACGTATTAACGTTGTACAAACCGTTTCGCTGATTTTTCCCGAACGATTGGGTAAATCGAAAATACGAGGAATCGTGGAATCGACGGTTGTCGAACGAAAACATTCGTAATCCATACGAATATCAAACTATAGCGGGAGATAAGATCGCACTCCTGCCTAATGAAACGTCGACGTCGATGACGCTTGCCGGCGAGAAATTATCTTGTAAATAATTAATTTTCTATTTGCATTAGGAAGCCGAAGATTCGACGTATTTTATATCATTTTCACGTATAAAAATAGATATAAAAATAGAAATAAAATCAAATGAAATAAAATGAAATAAAATGAAATATAATGAAATAAAATGAAATAAAATGAATTAAAATGAAATAGAGTTAAATAGAATGAGATAAAATAAAATGAAATAAAATAAAATGAAATAAAATAAAATGAAATAAAATAAAATGAAATAAAATGAAATAAAATGAAATAAAATGAAATAAAATGAAATAAAATGAAATAAAATGAAATAAAATGAAATAAAATGAAATAAACTCGAATCAACGTCTACTAAATCGTTATCAATAAAATTCCGTTCTCTCGAATTATTCTGCGCCAAAAATTCCTATGAAAGATGGATTTCTCAAAAAAAAAAAAAAAATTCTAATAAATTCTAGGAAAAAAATTCTAAACGAATTTCAAAATCCGCGACGACGCCCGACTAACCGCCTTAAATTCTCAGAAATCCGTTGTTCGAAACTTCCCTCCGCGAATCTCGAATAAATCTTCTCCCGGCACCTGTTCGCGAACCGATTAAATTCCTCATCGATTAATCAATCTCGCACGCCGTCATTATCATCATCATTATTCCAACTTCCCCCATTCCGATTGCAATGAATAATCTCACCTCTCCTCCCCCACCGTGACATCATCACCGCGCATCGCTGAATCACCAAAAAAAAAAAGATTCATTCAATAAAAAAATCCCACAAAATTAAAATTCAAACCAATTGAGTAAAAATAAATGAATCAAAAATTTAATTACGTCACTGTTCAATCATCGAAACCTCATCTGTGCCAAGAGATGTCAATCTTTCTTTCTTTTTTATTTCTTTTTTATCATCTGTTTGCCTCCGCTGCTCGTTCGCGAGCGTGAATTCGCGACTCGAGTCTCGACGATTAGAACCGACGATGACTTTTAATTAGTTTACCAACGATTAACATTAATATCGCCACAAGCGGGTTGTACGTTGGTATGTACATGCACGAATGTGTATGTAAGTGTACATATGTGCATATATCGAAGCTCGGTCACCGACAATGGGTCAAGATAATGTTTTTCCAAGCCTTGTCAACGTGTGAGTGCACATTTGTGTGCCTTCGGGCTGCTCAACCTGCGGGGGCGGTGGGGGAGGGCAAAAAGGGGGGAGGGGAGTGGGAGAATGACACGAGGGTGTCACAGCACGAGCTTTTCCGACGATGACTTCGTGTGCGCGTTCGCCCGGCGCTACCGTCGTTCATGCATTCACCAAGAAAAATACAATTAGCGTAATTGTCGATTCGGATTGCCGCGAACGGACTACGCCAGGCGGATTACGGAAAAAATTGTTGTAACAACAATAACAACATTCACGTAATAGTCACGGCACTTCTACGAGATTAATCCGAAAGCGGGGAAAAAAAAATGTGGGATAATATAATGACGATAAGAAAAATAAAAATAAATCAACCGGGAAATTCGTCGGGTTGTCGAATAATATTTTTTCGACCCAAAAATGAGAATCGGCGATAATAATGATGATAATGGTAATAATAATAGATTATTAATTTTGAGGGAAGAAGAAATGAATGGAATATTGATTTTAAAAAATTATTATGAAGGGATAATCAAATAATCGATAATAATAAAATCTTGAAAAATCATAAAATAATAAATAGAATATTTTTAAAAATCGTAGAATCGATAATAATCAAATATTCCTCAGAGAAAAAAATTATTATTCGAATCTTACAATCATAATAAATATTTTTTTTATCTTAAAAAATAAAAAAAATATCAAATTCTTGAAGAAAAAAAATTAAAACAATGAAACAAAAATGTTCACAAGTTCGATTGTTTATTCAAAAAGTTGTGTAAAAGTTTGATAAATCGGTAGTTCTCGAATTATGTACATAGAAGTACAAACTTCGTCGTAGAATTTTGTATTCCATTTATAACTGTAACGCATCCATCGTCGATAGGCGAAGGTTCAGCGGGGAGAAAAGAGAGAAGGAGAGAAAGAGAGAAATAGAGAGAAATGAAAAAAGAACGAGAGAGATAAAAAGAGAGCTTCAACCTCAACTGCACTTCGCGATGGGTTCTGGGTATAAGTATTCCGCTTGAATATTAGACGATCAATTGTGTGGGATGTAGCAAAAGTGGCGACGAGATGCGGAGACGTGGGGGAGGAGAAGAAGGAGGGGGGCGGAAGTGAGACGATAGGTCTGGACTGGCGTGCCTATGTACTTTCCATTGCGCCAACTACGCTCAACTCCGATGCACTTCTCTCGATTCAACGGCAACTTACTACCGCTAAAGTGTAATTTTCCAATTGAAATATCGTAACTCTATTTTATACGAGAAATTTTATCATTTTATCGCAGATTTTCAATCAATTTTGTTTGTTTGATATTTTTTTCTTCAAGTTTCAACAAAGTAGGTTTGGATTTGAGGTTTTTTTGACTTATTCATTTTTTTGTAGGTTTTGGTGGAGTCATTTCATGATTATGATGACAGTAATGATACCAATGATTGTATTGATATGATGATAATGATATGAGAGCGTAATTTTCGACTGAAAATGTTGTGAACCAATTTGGGGCAAAAATATTATTAGTTTTCATATTTTATATATATTTTTCTTTATAATTGTTGTTGCTGGGACGATAAAATAATTGTCGAAATTATTGATCAGGGATTAATCTTAAATTGATCCTGTAATTGAATTTGAATGAAAAGATAGAACAAATTAATTTAATAAAAATTAAATTAATTTTAAAAATTTAGAACAAATTAATTTAATAAAAATTAAATTGATTTGTTCTAGAATTAGAATAGAATTACGATTAAATTAATTTGTTCTAGAATTAAAATAAATTTACTATTAAATTAATTCGTTCTATCTTTTCATTCAAATTCAATTATAGGCTCTATTTTAGATAAATTCCTAATCACCCATTTCTACAATTATTTTATCGTCCCAGCAACAACAATAATAAAAAAAAAAAATATTTATATAAAATATCATAGATCGAATTGAAAAAATAAATTCAAAAAGAGCAAATTTAATTGAATACTAAAAAAAACGAGTTCTATTCGTGGTTCTTTGGCTACTTGATAAAGGTGCAGTTTTTCACTTTCAAAGACAAACCCTTTCAAACTCGTAGTCGGCAAAGTTTGCTTGTCGCCACGTCAGCCGAAACAATTGCGTGCTCACGACAAAAAAAGAAAAAGAAAAAAAAATTTACCACTACCTTACCGACGGAGCGGACTTTGGCGAGGGGGTTTTAAAAGTCCTAAAGTTTATTTTGTCAAGTTCTTCCGGTTGTTGGTTGAGTAACCGCGACGCCAACGCTGGTCTATTTCCGATCCGAATGAGTCTTCGTCGGCCCACGCACAACCTTTCCCACCTAGTGGTTGCGAAAGGGTTGAAAGCGTTGCGAAAGGGGTCGGAGGGTGAGACGAGGAAGGTTTTGCGTCGATGCAGCGGAAACGACACGCGATTGCAATGGGATCCACGTAACAGTCGTTGGCGTTATCCGTGTTAATCCCTTTTTATCGCCACGTCAGTTTTTTTTTTCAACGTTTCTGGATAATCGAATATTTTTAGAATTTTTTTTCAATGACAATGATTGGAGGAGATTGATTTTGGGATTTTTTTGGGGGTCGTAGAGATTGCGGGGAATTTGCGAAAAGGGGTGGAGGCGAATTTTGATTGAATGGACGAATCGAAGATTTTATTTTATAGATGATTTTATAGGGTTTGGAAGATTTTCAGGATTATTTCGAGAGGTTTGATTTTAGTTTTTTATGTATCGTTGAATTCAGATTTTAGAAACGATGTTTTAATTTTTATTTTGTAATCACGACACGTGGAACGATTTAGGGTTCTGATTATGGGCTTGAAGGGTCAAAGTACTTTTGAATTTTTTATGCTGGGTTTCACGATATTTTCGAATTGAAGATTCAAGGGGCCGAGTAATTTTGATTAATGTTTGACGAGATATTCGAATGAAGGGAACGGTTTACAGTAAGCTAGAACCCTTTAACAAAGTCCCTAAGTACTTCTGAGTCCTTGATTTCCTATTCAAAGCTTTCACGTGTTTAAACATTGAATTCCAGAAGTACATTTAATAAATGTCCTACATTAATTTTATTGATATTAATCGAGATTGTAACTAAAATATCAGATTCAATTAATATATCATCCCTTCATCAAAGTTTCCCAATCAATGACATATCAAAATAATAAAGAAAATAATTCCAACAATAAATAAAAAATTTCCATAAATTCTACCATGAAATAAAATTGAAGGAATATAATAAAATGAAGGAAATAAATCAAACATAAAAATTACTCAATAAATGAAGAAGTAAATCAAAAGAATAAAAATTAAATAAAAATTAAAATTATAAGGATAAAATAATTTCTCAATTAAATAAATAAACCTCTTAAAAAAAAATTCTTTTTGTTTCCTATTTTTGTTTGCATTTCAAATGTGTTATTGATTCGATTCCAACCACATCAAAACGATAATTTAGGTTATTTCAGAACTCTTCTTCTTTATAGATATCCGTAATATTGTCTCGTCACTGATACCGAGTCAGAATAATTCGTTTTATCGCGCGAGAAACAACGTTTTCGAGTAATCCAATCGTTGGATCGTCGTATCTCGAAGCAAACCAGAATTTAACACGCCTGACGAGTCAAACCCGGTGGCAATGGCTAGCGATACCGAAGAATCATCGTTCCGTGGTTATCGATCCATCCCGGAGACTCATTACCGGACCCTTTACAGCCCGGACTTGAATATTTACCGACCGAAACGCTTACCACTCCAACGAGTTTAATGATCGACACAATACAACCGATTTTACACGCACACACGCACATACACACACACGGAAAAATATACACCCACACATTTACGCAATAAACGAACACACGTGGGTCTGAAATAACGCACACACGAGGATGAACCCGACTCTGACTCCCGCTACTTAATTATGCAGTGCTCGCCTAATGAACTTGAAATAACAGAGTTCTATCACGTGTACGAATCGCCAATCGCAGAAATGTGGCGGATGAGGGTTTGAAACTGCGAAGAGAGATAGAAGAGGAAGAAGAAGAAAGAAATGGATTTTTATCGTCTATGTGGGTTCCAGGATTTTAAGGAATTCAGTTATTTATTTATTTATTCATTTATTTATTTATTTATTCAGGTTATTTATTTATTGATTTATTGATTTATTGATTTATTGATTCATCTATTTATTTATTTATTTATTTATTTATTTATTTATTTATTTATTTATTTATTTATTTATTTATTTATTTATTTATTTATTCATTTATTCATTTATTTATTTATTTATTTATTTATTTATTTATTCATTTATTTATTTATTTATTTATTTATTTATTTATTTATTTATTTATTTATTTATTTATTTATTTATTTATTTATTTATTTATTTATTTATTTATTTATTTATTTATTTATTTATTTATTTATTTATTTATTTATTTATTTATTTATTTATTTATTCATTTATTTATTTATTTATTTATTTGAATTTTTTTTTTTTTATTTATTGGAAAGATTCAACAATAATTTAGTATTTTTATTTCTCAGTGAGAATTTTTTGTTGTTGCCATTATTCAATTTTCAATAATTTTCGTTCCTTTCATTCAAATTCTTTTCTACTTTTATTCAATTTGTTACAAAAATATATAAATAGAAATAATAAAAATGGAAAAAAATTCATCAGACGCTCAAATACGCTAATCGTTGTTTTGAATCATTTTTTTATAAGTCAAGGAAAAATACGAGATTAGAATTTTCCCCTAGGATTGAATTTGACCACGAATTTGTGGGAAACCCAACGAAAAAAAACAAAATATATAATTTGACGAAATTTTTCTTTCGCGATGCTCGCGCGGTTGAATTTGCGAATGGGCGGGGGTGGTAACCACAAGTTGCCGCAGTTTGTGCATGGCTCGAGCGATGCACAAAGGGTTGAACGCGCGCATCAACTTTCGAGGGTTGTGGGAAAAACTAGCGACGGGTATTTTTCTCCGCACGATCGAGAGCCAGCGAATGGCGGGAGAAGGGACGAAGAAGGGAGAAATATATCGTACGAAGACCGAGTTCCGATGCTTCGATTATTCACGTTAACCGTAGTGCCCGCCAAAGGCTACTGACCCTTAACCCTCCCCTTTCTTCATCGTATATTATATTTTTTCCCCTACTTTTTCTCTTCGCGAAACTCGCAGTTTCTAAATTATTTTTTTCCGCCGCCATTCGTCGTTTTTTTCCCATGCACCCGGAAAATATCTTCGATTTCTAGAATATTTCAAGTTTCTAAAAAAATAATTGACTTTAAAATTGACGAAAATGGGAAGAAGTAAAAAATAAAATCAATTAATTCAAAAAAAAAAAAAAAAAAAACAAGTAAATTAGTAAAAATATAAATTTAATAAATACAAGAAATAATTTGAAGCGTATTATAGAATGTATTATAGACAACATATTAAATAAAAGAAGAAGATAACCTAATCAATCAAAATTGAAAAATTCAATTATCCTAAATTAAATCGACGAATTTTTAAAATTGAAAAAAAAATGTTCTTCGGTTTCTTATCTACCTATGAATATATTTTTTTCTTTTGCATTTTAAATTTTTTATCGATTTGAAAATTCCGTTGCGTGGTTACCGGAGTTTGTCGCAAAGGTCGATGTAATTGGCGCGAGCAATTTTACGAACGTTTCGCATCGGTCGAACGTACACAACGCCGCGAAGCTTTGTCGTTATTTGCCAGACGTTAATTATCCGGTGAAAAATTGCGTTTCGCCGTCGGCAACGGAAAACGCGTTTTGCGAAGTCGAGGAGGACGTCGAGAGGGACGTTGCTGACACAATGGGTCTGGCGTTGTCCCACGGGAATTATTCATACGGAGTCGTTGAGCGCCGCCGTCGGGAATGAAACAAAGACGGATAAGTCAGCTGAGACTACGGCAAAAAAAAAATGTGTCTTCCATCGACTCGACGACAATTTTACTGATTTTCCTTCTTTTTGCTGTGAGAATTTATTTTTTCTATTTTGGGTTATTCAATTATATTGTCCTTGAGGGCGTTAATTGGGAGATTGAGCATTTTTTTGAATAATTAGAAGAATTTTCTCGTTATTTTTATCTATTTTATCTGATTTTATTATATTTTAGGGTTTGTGAATTTATTGATTTTTATTATTTATCAATTTTTATTATTATTATATATTATTAATATTATTAATGAGAGGATATGAAAATTTATTGAGTTATTGGGAATAATTTTTTCATGATTTTCATTAATTTTATTCTATTTTATTCAATTCTGGGGTACGTAAATTTATTAATTTTTATTATTATAATATGTTATTAATATTATTGATGAGAGAATATGAAAATTTATTGAGTTATTGGGAATAATTTTTTCATGATTTCCATTAATTTTATTCTATTTCATATTTATTTTTTGTCAGCGATTAAATTTTAATTGAATATCAAATAAAATCCCGTGACAATTGAATCTTCGTTGACGTTGATACGAGGACCGTTAGAACCAATTAATTAATTAATTAACTTATTTGTTCATATACATATTTATTCATCCATTTAATTAATTTCGTTAATTTTTCTCAAAAAATTGCGATTGAAATTAAATTTCGACGAAAAATCCTCGCAATCTCGTCAATTTCGATGTGACAATTTCAAGTGAAACCGGAGACTCGTGAGAAACTAGTCGTTCGAGGGTGACAAGAGGGGGATGACGCGTGTATCGAGTCAGGGCTGAGCTACGAATCGTTTTAACGCGACACTGCGTTCTCTACAACCTTTTTCCCCTCTTCTTACCTTCGCTCTCTCCCTTCCCGCTCCCTCCCTCGCCGTTCCCCCTTTTCGCCCACCCTCTCACTCGGTTAATTAGCCCTGGACATGCACCCCGTGTATAACCCGATGCGGCGTGCGGGCTTCCAGCACGTGCCACGCGCACGTCTCACCGGAAACTCACTTAGTCCTTCGGCATCGTCGCAAACAGTCCATTTCCCCATCGCACCTTCCATCCGGTTTCTCGTATTATCCCGCTCATCGTTCTCGCATCGATGCGACACGATTGCGACCACGAGAGCAACCCTCTTGGGCCGACTATGGGCAATTTATTTGGTTTCGAATGATGGAAATGATTTTATAGAACGAATTTATTTATTTTGGTTGGCGAGATTTGGCTAAGATTAGGTTGTAAAAAAGGATAAGTTGGGATTATAAAGAATAACTTACATTTTGATTATTTTAGGGTAGGTTTTGTTGTTAGTTATTTTTTTGGTGAGCCTCAATTTTTGGTTTTTGAATGATGGAAATATTTTTTTGTAGCGAATTTGTTTTTATTTAGTTGCGTTATTTTAGGTTGTTTTTTTATTGTTTAATAATCTTAGGCCATTCTCTCTCGTTGATCAATTTTAGGTTTATGTTAATTTTTTATTTCGAATAATTGAAATATTTTATTGTAAGCGAATTTATATATCGAGGTGATTTTGTTTTATTTAATTATTCGGGAAAAAGTAGATGGATCGATTTTTTTCTTTGGTTATTGAGATATTCTTTACCATCTCAATAATTGAATATATTTTTCCAATAAACTTTCAATAAAATCTTGCTTAACAAATTAAAAAGAACTCCAATTTTTGTCTAAAATAAATAAAAGTCAATATTGAATTTTAAAATTGCCGTGTAGGGTCTAAACTCGACGCAGTTTGAAATCCTTCGCAATGAGGAATTTCAACGTTATCGTTCGGGATTCCGAAATAATAGTTTAAAATCGGTTTTGCAAACGATGACAATTTGCCGGTCGAATTGTTCGTCGTCCCTCGCGAACGTTTGAAGAATTCCGTTTGCGTTTCCAAGCCGTGCGACGTAAAATTGTCGGTTAACGTCGTCAAGGCGGTTGTGAATTATTGACGAAGCGTCGTTGCGAGTCGCTCTCATGGCTCGGTCTTATATACATATATCTCTCTATATATATGTGTACATGTGTGCGGTGATATTCTATATATATATATATATATGAAGATCCAATGATTTTCTTCACGTATGTAGGATCTATGCAATCATATTTTTCGAACCCTCGTCGCACGGTTTTTCCCAGCAGCCCTTATTCCCCCCTCCCCCCCTTCCCTCCCACTCACTCTACCTTTTACCGACAACCCTCCGAGCAATCTCTCGGATATTCACCTTTTTTTTTCTCTGTCTCCTTTTTCCATCTATCGACGTTTTCGTTACCCTACGATGCGAACTTTTACTTGCACTTCGTGTCCTGGGTTTGAAAAAGATAAAAATTAAGGGTTTAAAATAAAAATTAGGTTCAGTGATTCTGTGTTGGGTGGGAGGAAATTGGGAGGTGGAATTTTGTGGTTGTTCAATTTTGAGAGCCTTAATTTGCTTTGTGCGATTGTTTATTGATTGCGTTATCGATATATTTATTGATTTAACGGTTTATTGATTTATTGATTCATTGATTTATTTCTCTAGTATTTTGTTGGAATTATTGATTTAGTAAGTTATTGATTTGTTGATTTATTGATTTATTAAGTAATTGAATTGTTGATTCATTCGTTTATTCATTTATTTATCCCTCAAAATTATTGATTTAATCATTTTTTAATGTATTAATTTCGTTCAATCAAAATTTGGGGTTGATATTTAATTTTGGTGGAACCAGTATTGTCGTTTATTAATTTATTAATTCATTGATTTATTTCTCTAGTATTTTTCCGGACTTATTGGTTTATTAAATCATTGATTTGCTGATTCATTGATTTATTAAGTTATTGATTTGTTGATTTTGTGATTATTTAAGTTATTGATTTAGGTTATTTATTGATTCATTAAGTTATTGATTAAGGTTATTTATTGATTTATTAAGTTATTGATTTAGGTTACTTTTTCATTGACTAAGTTATTGATTCATTGATTTATCGATTCATTAAGTTTCTGATTCGTCGATTTATTCATTCAATCATTCCCCAAAATTATTGATTCAATCATTTTTCAATTTTTCAATCCCGTTGAATAAAAAATTTGGGGTTGATTTTTAATTCCGTCGGAAGCAGTGTCGCAATAATATCGGCATTATCGACCGTACGCCATCCAACCTTTCGTGCGTGATTCATTTAGTCGCGACAATGGACGGATCCCGGGTTTGTAACACACCGGCGACGAGGCGTTGCGTCGTCGTTCGTCGTCGTTGCCGTCATCGTGGGAGTGACAACCGTCGGATGCGCTTGCATATGCGTGCGTGAAACGTTGAAAAAGCACCGAGGACTCGAAACGAACGACTAGTGATAGCGCCGAGGGCGAACCGCGTGAGCTTTCGATACGGTTTCGTTGTTTTTTTTCTTTCTCTTCGTCCTTTTCTTCCTTTTTTCCCATCCTTTTTGCTTATTTTTTCGCGCTCGGCGTCGCGTGATCGCTTTTATCGTCACGTAATTTTCCCGCACGATTCACTCGTTCAAACGTTCAAGTTCTCCGATCATTCTCACTGCATTATGCATCGGCGGAACCATTCGGAGACAAATCGGGAGTGAAAAATGAAAGTCGCGGAAATCCGCGCGGATTTGGATTTGTTTTGCGTTTGGGATTTTTATTGGGAAAAATTTTTTAATCGAGAAACTTATTGGAGATCTTCGTGGGGATGTTGTTCAAAGGTTTGCAAGATTTTAGGCCAAAGTTCTACGAAAATATTGATTGTTTCGTGAATTTTTATATGGACATTTTTTGATTCCTAAGATATGCACTTAGGGATTTTTATTAGGGATTTTCATTAGCATCTTATTTTGAAAGTTTTACGGATTCTTTCAGGAAGTACTAGTTTAAATTACTGCCCGTCTATTTTTCTTTCCCAGATATTTGCACTAAATAGTTAAACAATTTCTAATTCCCAAGATAAGGAACTTCTTGAAAATTCCCATAATGACCCCATTCTAAGATTTTTCCGCGTCCCAACCCCAAAATCACTTTCCCGACTTCTCACCGCTGAATTCACGTGAATAAACCCGACAATCTCCGTCCCGATAACCATAATTCCCACGAATCACCCTAATCATGCCCGATTCCCGGTTACGAATCGAAACAATGGGCGTCGATCGGTAATCCAACCCCTCCCCCCCCCCCCCCCCCGACAAAACGTCACCGCGACGATCCCATACCGACACCCAATAACGATCTCACGCGATCGAAACCTCCCCAACGAAACCGACCGGAAACGCAAACGACGTCGGGTCCAAAAGTTGGCGAAAACTTCGCAAACGCGAGCCCTTCGAACAATGATGGAAGTTCTTACCCCGCACGGTCTATGATTACTCGGTTGATCCATAATAGATCGGAAAATTGGCCGATTCGACGAGTTCGGGGCGTGGAATCGGCCACGAAATCGGCTGACGCGACAACGAGGAACATACAAAAATAACCTCCTCCAATTGTTACGCCCTAAATCGTCATTCCCGACACTCCACCCTAACCTATACATTACCGTCTTGTTACTTGTTATTGATGAACGATAACGATTTCTTATTCCCCGCCCTAACTGCCGTGTTTGTGACGGACGGAACAGTGTACAAAAAAAACACGGCAAAGTAGAAGAAAAAAAAATGTTTGCGAGACTCACCGGTGTGAATGTAAGTGTGCTTCTTCATGTCGGACTTCTGGTGAAACCTTTTGCCGCAGTACTGGCAGGGATAGGGCCTCGTGTCCGAATGAATGAGAAGATGAGTGCTCAACGTACTCGAACGTTTGAACGCTTTGCCGCACTGTTTGCACTGTAAACACACGAAGAAGAAACAATGAGAAACTTATTGATCAACGATTTACAAGAATTATCAATGTTTTCGACCCTCAAAGGGGATTCCGAGGGTCCAGGGGACCCCAGTTGTGCATTTGAATTTGCGTAGGACTTCGAAATATGGTGTAGGATTTTTGTTTTCAGTGATATCGAATTTTGCTTGCTTGGTTGAAGGTCGATTTCTTAGTTTTTATTTCCGGGCTTATTGATTTGATGATTTATTGATTTATTAAGTTATTGATTTGTTGATTTATTGAGTTATTGAGTTATTGAAATATTGAGTTACTGAGTTATTGAGTTATTGAGTTATTGAGTTACTGAATTATTGAATTATTGAATTATTGAATTATTGAATTATTGAATTATTGAATTATTGAATTATTGAATTATTGAATTATTGAATTATTGAATTATTGAATTATTGAATTATTGAATTATTGAATTATTGAATTATTGAATTATTGAATTATTGAATTATTGAATTATTGAATTATTGAATTATTGAATTATTGAATTATTGAATTATTGAATTATTGAATTATTGAATTATTGAATTATTGAATTATTGAATTATTGAATTATTGAATTATTGAATTATTGAATTATTGAATTATTGAATTATTGAATTATTGAATTATTGAATTATTGAATTATTGAATTATTGAATTATTGAATTATTGAATTATTGAATTATTGAATTATTGAATTATTGAATTATTGAATTATTGAATTATTGAATTATTGAATTATTGAATTATTGAATTATTGAATTATTGAATTATTGAATTATTGAATTATTGAATTATTGAATTATTGAATTATTGAATTATTGATTTATTAGGTTATTGAGTTATTGATTTGTTGATTTATTGAGTTATTGAGTTATTGAGTTATTGAGTTATTGAGTTACTGAGTTATTGAGTTATTGAATTATTGAATTATTGAATTATTGAATTATTGAATTATTGAATTATTGAATTATTGAATTATTGAATTATTGAATTATTGAATTATTGAATTATTGAATTATTGAATTATTGAATTATTGAATTATTGAATTATTGAATTATTGAATTATTGAATTATTGAATTATTGAATTATTGAATTATTGAATTATTGAATTATTGAATTATTGAATTATTGAATTATTGAATTATTGAATTATTGAATTATTGAATTATTGAATTATTGAATTATTGAATTATTGAATTATTGAATTATTGAATTATTGAATTATTGAATTATTGAATTATTGAATTATTGAATTATTGAATTATTGAATTATTGAATTATTGAATTATTGAATTATTGAATTATTGAATTATTGAATTATTGAATTATTGAATTATTGAATTATTGAATTATTGAATTATTGAATTATTGAATTATTGAATTATTGAATTATTGAATTATTGAATTATTGAATTATTGAATTATTGAATTATTGAATTATTGAATTATTGAATTATTGAATTATTGAATTATTGAATTATTGAATTATTGAATTATTGAATTATTGAATTATTGAATTATTGAATTATTGAATTATTGAATTATTGAATTATTGAATTATTGAATTATTGAATTATTGAATTATTGAATTATTGAATTATTGAATTATTGAATTATTGAATTATTGAATTATTGAATTATTGAATTATTGAATTATTGAATTATTGAATTATTGAATTATTGAATTATTGAATTATTGAATTATTGAATTATTGAATTATTGAATTATTGAATTATTGAATTATTGAATTATTGAATTATTGAATTATTGAATTATTGAATTATCGAATTATTGAATTATTGAATTATTGAATTATTGAATTATTGAATTATTGAATTATTGAATTATTGAATTATTGAATTATTGAATTATTGAATTATTGAATTATTGAATTATTGAATTATTGAATTATTGAATTATTGAATTATTGAGTCATCGAGTTATTCAGTTATTGATCCAATAATTCAATAATTCATTAATTCACTGATATATTAATTTTTTGATTCTTCGATTTTTGAATCGATTAATTTTTAAATTGATTCATTCATTTATTTCTTCACTGATTCATTGATTTATTGATTTATCGATTCATCGATAGTCGCGTGACCTTCAGAGAAGGAACAAAGTTATCGAGATGCGAGTCAACGAGGTTCGCATCGTCGATGATTGCCCGTTTGACGTAGCGTGTCGTGTCCGGATCGTCTTTCGGGACGATCGTTGATCGGACCGCCCGGCAACGTTGTTATCACGACATGTGCCGGGGGAAAGGACGTCGAAACTTTGTATACCCTACAGGGCTCGCAACTGGACTGCTCGCACGACAATTGAACGTCGTCCCATGGACTCCTCGTTATTGTCATCTCCCATTATCGCTCGTTCACTATCGTGCCATATTCCCCAATTCGGAAACTGTCCATAGGAATGTCATCGAAATCCACCCAACGTCATGGGTTCGAATAAACAGCCCATAAAACCTCACAAAACCCCATAAATCCCCATAAATAATTTTCCCCCCCTAATTTTCCCAATTAGCTACCGATTCAAACCCAAAACCTCTCCCCATCGTCACGAATCTTTCATCCAATAAAAAAAAATTTTTAAAAACCCATCGAGCCAAACAAGTGGCGCAAAATGGCGTCTCGCCGTTTATGCCCGGATAACACTTGTGTTTACGGAAGGTAGTAGTCGGTCGTGACACATTGTCCCGCAGGCGCCAGACGTCAACCGACTCGAACGTCACAATGGGACCAGCCGAGAAGGCACAAGAAACGCTTATTCCTCCTCCTCCCCCCTCTCCGCCCCCTACACCCCCCTATTTCTCGTCCTTACTTTCCCGGACAATGGAAACATCCGTGTCGTTATTTTTATTTTCTTTTTTCCGTCTTCCTCGACGTCTTAAGGCAATGGCGGAGGCACTTTTGTGGTTTGAAGTAAGAAATAACAGTTTCGAAGACTTTCAAGTCAAGATTGACGATTCGAAGATGACAGCGAAGCTGACGATACGTTGAGAAATCGTAAGATTGGGAAATATCGATCAAATTTAACATGGTAAAAAAAGTAACATGGTAAGGACGGTAAAATTAAGCAATAGAATAATAACTAAATAGAAAAAACGGGGAAATTATTCAATATTATATTTTTGTTGATATATATTGATTTTTATATATTTTTTTGTGGAATTATTTTGTTGTATACGTAATTAATTAAAGAAACTTATAAAAACAGAAAAAGAGGAGGAAAATTCTAGAAACCCTAAATCGAGTAGGCAAAACGTTGATAAATAAAGAATAAAAAATAAATCCAAGGTCGTTCGTCGCCAAAGCTGTCAAATCCAAAAATATCAATCAAACATAGATGAACCGAAGAAAAAAATGAGAAAACGGGCAAAGGGGGGTCAAAGGAGTGGGGGATAAGAGCAAACGTCTAATTTGCGGATCGAGGGCGTGAATTCCGTGGTTGTGTTTCCTCGCTGCGGTCTTCGACTTAAGGCCCCCGCCGATGGGTGCAGCAGGTCTCATTGTTAGCCACCAGGGGGGACAAAAGCGTCGATTTCCGGTCGTTCGTCGTCACGTAGGACAAACGTGAAGGATCGAACGGTTTCGAAAGTGTACGGATCTGGAAGAAGGCGACAGAGGCGAAGAGCGAGGTGGGAGGGGGGGGGGGGGGGGGGTGGACCGCTATCGGGAAATCAAAATGGGGACAGCTCTGAAGGACCATCTGAAAGGGACTTAAGGGGTCACCACAAGTGATTCTCCGCAAGTTTGGTTGATTTTTTTTTTTTTTTGGCCAAAGGAGAGAAGGAAATGGGATGGGAATGGGACATTTCGGGTCCGGAGAAATCGAATGCTCGAAACGGGTGGACCGTCCGTGTGAATTCGGTCAACGTTCGGTTAAAAGAAGACGAATAAAGGGAAGAAAAAAATATTCCGGAATGATTGACGCGGCGTTGAAGCATTTTCGAGAAGTGAGTCACTTGTGCGAGGGTCGCGGAGAGGGGTGGGGATGCAGTTGCAGTTACACTTGTCGAGACTACGTCAAAATATCGATAATAATCGGGACGTATCGTCACGCGATTTGAATATCCGTCGAGCGACGGTCGAGCGACGAGGGGGAAGAAGGCGTGCAGGAAAAAAAAACGAAATAAAGAGAAAGAGAGAGAGGGAGAGAGAGAAAAAAGGAAATATCGATGGAAAAGGTTGGCAAAGAGATGCCTCGGGTTGGGGGAAAAAAAAATATATATGGGTCGATAATTCGCTCGCAAAAATTTCCGAATGAACGTACGTGCAGTTGGGTCGGGCAATTATTTTTTCCCGACAATTGCGTACGAAGAGACGCGGAGAAACAAGGCCACCGTGTCATCTCCCGATTTGCGTTTGATCCGTTCGTCGTGGAGGTTACCATTCTTCTTTGGGGGTGAGGGGTGATGTGTAACGATCGGTATTTATCTTTAGAATGGTCCTGACGTCGTGCTTGATGCAATTTTCCTTATCAAATCGCGTTTATTTTCGTCGGATTCGCGTTTGGTTCGCTTCGCGCCGACATTTTGGGAAACGTTTAGCGCCATTTTCGGCTCGTCACGTGCCGGGGGACGAGTGGCGCCACCTGGACCGCCATTTTGTTTTTTTCTTCGAACAACGAAGCGTCTGAGGAATTATTGGCCATCCGTAGGAGAAAAAGCAATCAACTTTTTATTTTATAATAAACGGTAGTTGCAATTCTAAAAGGATTTCGATTTTTTTTTGCATTCCTTTTTTGCAAGACCTTCGACGACTTTAGGAAAAAAATGCAAAGTATTATTTTTATTCAGCAACTTCGCGTGGACGACGTTCGAATAGAATCTCAAGAATCAGCAATTAATTTCACTTCTATCACGCGGTTTAACAATTCAAAATTATAAACTACGGTCGCACGAAGCGCTTATCTTCGTGCTCGCGATGAATTTCTCGCTCGAAATAACCCAATCGCGCTTCCAAAACGAAGAAAAAAGAAGAAACCGTACAATGCAGAACCTTCTCTTTCCGTATTCCGATAATGCATCGTGCATTCGTTCGAGTCCGAAGCGTTCTACTCTCGCGGAATTAATGAAGTCGAGAAATTTCTTTTTTTTTTAACAAAAGAGATCGATGGACTCGCGAATAGACCATCCTCAAGCCCATACGACCGCCCATACACCTTCTAGCCTCCACATATCTTCAAAGTACTACAATTCTATTACTCAAAAGAAATAAAAAAAAAAAAAAAGAAAAACTGGTCGCAATGCATGACGGGAAGCAACGGGTCGGATAGACGAGGTGGGAAGTGTGTTAATAGGTTCTGGAGTGCGCTTAACCGCGACCCGCGACGATCCCACGGGTTCGCCTCTATCTACATTACGCGATACAATCGAGTTTCGTCGTTGTAGTTCCTTTTTTTATCTCCCATTTTTTTTACCATCCATCGTTTCGCGATTATCGTCACCGACACGCTTAATGTATTATAACCTCAACCGCTGGCTTCCCCGGCGAATCGCCTTCGCCCACAGCGCCGCCCGGCGGTCCCTCGAGGTACCACAATTGAACGCGAGCGACGTCCATCGCACGAGCGATTCGAAAAAGCTCGAGTGCGCCACCCCCTTCGCTCTTCCGCCTACAACGAGCGCGATAATGCGCGAGAAATACATCGCGTTTATTGGATCGATGGGGGGGAAAAATAGTAATAATGATGATAATAACAGCAATACCACGAGAGGGCGGTTAGCGTGAAAATGACGTTAATAGATATTACGGAAATCTTTACGATCTTCGTGACTTGGATTGATAGAAGCGTTTCTCTTGATATTATTTTTTTTCCCCCGCGTTATGACGATTCGTCGGAGCGATTGGGGGTCGAACGCGGGGGAGGGATGCGGAAAATCGTCGGTTCTGAGCCATCATCGGGTTTACGAGTCGTTCGGAAAATGCGGAAGGAAGATAAAGAGAGAGAGAGAGAGAAAAAAATCGAAGACTTTTTACGATTCGTTCGGTCGTGGAAACGGAATGAGCTTTTGACGAGGGAGCTTCGAGTAGGTTCGCCAATGTCGTAAAAAAGACGGAGATAAGGGAAAGAACAAACAAACGTGAAGTAGAGGAGGAAAAGGGGTGGAAAAGGGGGCGAGAAGTTGTTGCGAATGTGCGTGGCGTGCGTGAAGTAGCTCACGCACATTCTACGGTCGCACGAAGCAAACATCGACACCGAATGATTCTTCGGTGTCGTTCGAACGCATCGTGAGGTTGCAACGCCGTTGGGGGGGGGGGGGGGAGGGAGGATTTTCCGAGATTTCCGGGGACTGATAGGACGACGAGCTTTCGACGAAGGCTCCGGTCGAGGATGGAACTTTGACGATTTGCGTCGCGTTGGTGACTTTTTTTTTTTCGCACTCGCCTTCGTTTTTTGAGACTGGCGCGGATTTTTATGCCCCGATTGGATTTGCGACCGCTAAGATTTTGAGGAGATATCGCGAATCGGAATATTCAAAATGTTTTTGAGTAGAATTTGGACGCAGACATTTTTTTTTTATTCTTGAAAATCGAAGTCGGGATTATTGCGAAAAGGAAAATGTGGGTGAAAAAAAAATTGAATACTTCTTGAAAACAAGAAAAATTGGAGATAATAATGATAACCTGGATGATAAATAATATTTTGAAAATGATAAACTAACCTGGAAGGTTCTTTCGGTGGACGACGGTGGCGTGAGCGGCGAATGAGGAACGTGTCGGGTTATCAATGGCGTAGTCGTCGTAGGTGAATTTCTCGCTGATATTTCTCTCGCTTCCCTCTCGCAGACGGAACCCGGCGACCAAATCTCGTTCTTTCGAATCACGTTGGACGACACGTCGTTCGGTTTTGTGCTCAGATTAAGGGGTACCTCTTCCTCCGGAAATCGCGCGGCTCCTTCGACTACGAAATCGATAAACAAAAATAATAATAATTAATTATGACCGAATGATAATAAATTATAACTCAATAAAATATAATTTTATTTATTTTCAATTTTTATGATTCATAACTACTGAGACTGTCATGGAAAAAAATTGTAATTCAGCTTCGCATTGCATAATTAATCAAAATCAAAGTTAAATAAAATTATTATTCTATTAATTATTTATTTTGTTTCAATTCTTCATTTTATTTTTTACTGGTAGTGGAATTTTTCCGATTTCTCGTTCTCCATTATTTCGAATTGTCGTTGGTTCAATCTTTTAATATTTTCTTCTACACGCGAGCCATAAACGATTTTGCATGGAAAATATTTGACCGAACAAAAACAATAAGAAAAGAAATGAAAAAAAAAAATGGATTAGAAGCGTCGGAATATCGCGGTTGGCAGAAATAATAAGCAGATAAGAAATAACGTCGTTGCTTTGCATTGTGAGACCGATAAGAGCCGTAAGCGAGTGGTTATTAACCGGTTTAGTTTGCTTCACATCCGTCGTCATAGACTCGACTCACGTCATAAACGCCTCCACGAGCCATCTCCAACCGGGCCAATTATCGTAATTGGTCTGGTCTACTTCCAACAGTCAACCACATTGGCTACCGAACAACACATTTGTCCGATACATATTTATTACGCAACCCCTTTATTTTTTCTTCTTCAAACATAAAAAAGAATTCAATCTCCTCCCATTTTCCTATAACTTTCATTAATTTCTCAAGCAAACTATTAAATTATCAGAATTTTCTTACGAACTGTAGAAACAAAGTTTAATTATTTATTTATTTCTTTATTTATTTATTTATTTATTTGTTTTATTTATTTATTTATTTATTTATTTATTTATTTGTTTATTTATTTATTTATTTATTCATTTACTAACTTATTGATTGATTACTTAGTGATTTATTGACTTCCCGATTTTGTAGGGAAATTATTTATTTATTTATTTATTTATTTATTGAGTTTTCGATTTTATAGGGAAGTTATTTATTTATTTATTTATTGACTTCTCGATTTTATAGGGAAGTTATTCATTGATTTATTTATTTATTTATTTATTGAGTTTTCGATTTTATATGGAAGTTATTTATTTATTTATTTATTGTTTGATATTCAATTTCGTGTTCTTTAATTTTAGCAGATAAGAAAGGGATGGGGGTTGACTTACCGGCAAATTTGGTCCTTTCGGGGGTGCATCTGACGGGCGAACTGGCTCTCGCTGGACTAGGGGGTTCCGGATGAATGGGCGAGAGATGTTCGGGCACGGATGTCGTCTGGTGGGATGGAATTCTCGGGGGCAAGAGGGAATGGGGCAACAAAAGTCCAACCGCGTGATGAGCCCACCAGGCTGATGGGTAACCGCCGTACATGAGACCGCAACGCATTTCTGCGACATTGAAAATAATAATTTATCATTAATAATAATACTAATAATAAGTAGGGAATTTATTTATAATATTAATATCGAATAGTAATTAATAAATCGATAATAATAAGCAAGATAATAAATAAGACGTAGATTCGATCAGTAAATTTTTCATTTTGATGTCAACAATTCTAAAAATTATATATTATAAAATACATAATATACATAACATATATTATAAAATATATATAACATATTACATTTTATTTTTCTGATTTATCGAAATATTTTTCATTTTTACGGATTTTAATTTTTTTGTATTTTGCGGAAAATATATTTATAAAATGTTGATTTTGTTTTTTTTTTTTATCTATGTTATTTTTTCTTGCATTGGTGGTGGCAAAAGGCGATAAGAATAAATGTTTCGAGGGAATTTTGGGAACGATGTGTTTTGAATGTTCGACGGTTTGTTTGATATTCGTTGCGAAATCACAGTTTGAGGCGCAATAGAGGAAATCAAATGGAATGGCGTCAATTTTACCGGCTGTGTTTGATCTTACATTGAGAAACAACCGTCGGAATGTGACGACGAGAAAAAAGTGCGTAAGCGTGATTTAAAACTGCTGAACAAATATTGTTAGGTATCCGATCGAGCGCGTAGTTTCCTCGTACACTGTTCGACTATCAGCATCGTTTTCATCATCGATCTAAGATTAACATTTTTCAATCGCGTGATATTGATTTTTATTTCAACATCTTGAAACATCTACGAAAAATCATCAAACGTCGAAAATAAAAAAAACAACATTTTTTGTTTCGTTTACTGAATTCTAAAAAATAGTCAATTCTCTCAATCCATCCCCTTAATTCGACGAGAAAAAATTAATTTTATCTGTATCAATCATTCAATCATTATTATTGAATCTTTTTCGGCTCAAAATTGGAAAAAAAAATTCTTTCTCATTCTTTCAGCAATATTTCAATTTTTTCAAAAATAGTCAATTCTTGTAAGTCATCCCCTAAATTTCACTAGAAAAGAATTATCTTATTTCCATCAATCTTTCAATCAATAATATTGGATCTTTTCCTCGTCAAAATTGAAAAAAAAATCTCATTCTTTCAGCAATCTTTCAATTCTTTCAAAAAGGGTCAATTCTCTTGAGTCATCCCGTAAATTTGACTAGAAAAAAATTATCTTATGTCCATCAATCTTTCAATCAATAATATTCAATCTTTTCCTCCTCAAAATTGAAAAAAAATATCTCATTCTTTCATCAACCTTTCAATTCTTTCAAAAAGGGTCAATTCTCATAAGTCATCCCCTAAATTTGACTAGAAAAAAATTATCTTATCTCCATCAATCTTTCAATCGATAATATTCAATCTTTTCCTCCTCAAAATTGAAAAAAAAATCTCATTCTTTCATCAATCTTTCAATTCTTTCTCAATCCTACAACAGCAAATTCAATTCAACAACCAAAGTACACAACAATCCTCCCCTCCCCAACCACCACCTTCCCTAAAAAACAAATACTCTCAAAAATGTCGTCCCACAGCCACGCCATAAGGTCGTGAATCTGGAATTCAAAGAATGTGCATTGCCGGGATTTTAAGGCCTAGAAAGAGATGCCGGTCGCGCGCGAAATCTCACCTCGAACACCGGCGGGTCCAGCGGCAGCCGGTCCGCTGGAACCGAGTGGCAATTTGTGCATTCGAAGATCTGGATTGTTGTAACCGGAGACGAAGTTGAATGCGCTGAGACGATGGTCAGGTGGCGGGTGACCGGCGTTCGCCGCGGTAAGATTCGTCGGATCGGCGACGGGAACGAGACAACCGCCACCGGCGCTGCTGCTGCTAGAGCTGCTGCCCGGACCACCCGGGCTCCACGGTGATGCTGGCATCACGCACGGGCTGCTAGGTGGCGATAGCGTCGCCGGAGGTGACAACGCGCCCGCGGGAACGCCGACGGCGCTGCAGTGCAATTCCGGCTTCATCAACCACGTTCTTGGCACCGCTTCTGATTTTTTAAAAATAATAAATTCAAAATGAATACATTGATATATTTTGTAGTTCGTATTTTGGGAAGGAAAGAGTCGAAGAAATAATATTTTATCGCAATTGTAGGTGTATTTGTAGGTGGTGATGGATTTAATTTGGTTATTGGTACTGTGAAGAAGTTTTTTTGGCTGTGGTTGATTTTTTGGGTGAAAAATGAGAACGATTGACTGCGTGTTGATGTTTTTCAGTCAACCGTTCTCGTATTTTGTTTGAAATCTCTATAGTGGCGGAGAAAAATACTTTGGGAGGATTAAACTATTTTACGTCGCGATTATCAATTCAATAATAAAAATTCAACTCAAATTAATTTTGTTCTAATTTAAGAATAACGATTAATTTTTATCAATAAACCTGAATTTTATCTTTCCATCGATTGTCAAATTTCAACATTTCAGTATTAAAAATAATCCTAAATCTATATCGCAAATTAATATTCAATCAAAAATTGTCAAATAATTTCGTTGTATAAAATTTAACTCGAATGAATTTTATTTCAATTTTGTATCACAATTGTAGCAATCTGAGGAAGGCCAACGACGGCGTATCGCCTTAAGATTCTATACTACAGTCGTCGTACGATGATAAACTCGTAATTTTCGACTCCCATTTGTAACCCGAGCATTTCAAAGCTTCGTCAAATTAATAATCGAACGTACGGGAGTCTCGATATTCCCAACGGGGGTTGATGAGACCCCAAGGGTTGTGTACGACCCTTCGGATACCTTGTGTTTACCTCGTCAAGCCGCATCTAACCGCCGTTATTGTTATACTTGAGAAACAGTTTCAAGCACGAGACTTGCGTGACGACGTTCGCGAAAACGTTTTGCGTTTAAACGGAGGTTCGGTAGCAATCGATGTACAACGAGACTCGTAATTATATAATAACCGTACGAAACCCAAGTCTTCGGTATTTGGCTCGTTGGGGATTTTTTTTTTGAATTCTTAACTGGATAATCGTGATCGACACGCTCTTGATATGTTGCCATGGACTTTGATAGGTTTTACATTTTAATTAAATGGTTTTTAGTTGGGTAAAATTTATCGGATTTTATTTTTATCATTTTGATGTTTCATGGGCGATGATAAATGTGAGAAAGGGGAAAGAATATTATTTTTAAGTTGATAATCGTCGATGACGAGGCCTCGAGATTTGGCCATCGTTTGTGATAATGATTTCAATTTTTAATAGAATGAAAATTAGACTATTTAAAATTTATTATGTTTTATTTATCATTTGAATTGGTTTTAATGGAAAATAATGGAATTTAGGAAGATGCAAGAAATGTTGATTGTTGATTCTTACAATGATCATGAATTGATACAATTTAATTTATCCTGGAAATATTCTAACAATCCAATCAAGTTATTGAATTTAGTTTGAAATTTATTGTGGTTTTAATTTTGAGGGTTTAGAATTTTTTTCATGGAAAATCGGAAGAATAAAAAAATAATTTGGATTATATTTTTCTTTTGATATTGAAATGATGAACAGTAAATTCGGAGAATCGTCGAGCTTCTCTCACACGTGCCGAAAGACTTTTTTTCTATTGGCATTGCTTTTTCGTGACGTAATATTTTTTATATTATTCGCCCTATCAGCAGCTGTGCCGACAAATCGGAATTGCGTGTTACGAGGAAACGTGTAAACGTTTTTGGCTGCGATAACAACCGTTTTGTCATGATGCAATCGACCGAGATACAAAAAAAAAATCCACACGTGGCTCGTAAGAAATTGCGACAGATTTCGGTAAAAACAAACTCATGTGTAAATTTTTCGAAAATTCCAAGAATATAACTTCGAATTCAAAAAAATGAAACAACATATTATTCGATCATTTGTGATAATTCTCGACAAGTTATTGAATGATTTGTCGAAAGCGATAAACCGAAAATCGTCGATAAAAAAAATTCCCGAATGACCGCGAAAATCTGGACCATATAAAAAAAAATATATCAAAAGAAAAAAGAGAGACTATCGGCAGACGATATAAATCAATTGGCCGGCGATTAATAATGACGTCCCGAATCGTCCTCCTGCGCCGATTTCGTTTTATGTGTACAAGTGCAGAAGAGCCAAAATATTGCAAATAAAAAAAAAAAAGAAATGCAAGAATTTCGACCGGAATTACATCCTTGACTCATTTATCGAAGGTCATTAAAATTTAATTTTAACGATCAATGACGTGAAAAAAACCGTCACCGTTTCCTCCCCAGATGTACGATAAAGCAAAAAAAAAAAGGAAAATATACCTACAAGAGATTTAGGAAAAAAATGATAACAATAATAACGACAATGATAATAGGATAGAATCCAATTGTATGTGACGAATTGTTAGTAAGATGAGCGAAGTATTTGTCAAGCCAAAGAACCGGAAGTTAGTTCGTCAATCCTTTGTCAGTTTTTTCATGGAAGCGTTTTCTATTTATTTATATATTTATTCATTTATTTACTCATTTATTCAGGTTATTAATTTATTTATTTGTTTATCGATTTACTTATTTATTTATTTATATATTCATCGATTTTTTTTCCGTTAACGATTTTTGTGTTGGATATTCAACGACGAATCGTTTGAATAATTCTTCGTAGACAACAATCGTCAAAGAAAATATCTGGGACGTATGTCAAAATTCAACGAAAAACAGATGTTGCACCGATGCAATTCAAAACCCGACGAACCTAACGAGAATCGTTCGAAAACACCTGTTTGGTCGGTAGACGTTTCTGTGTGTTTTCTTTCTTTCTTTCTTTCAAATATCGTTACGAAGGATGACGTTTGAAATATCACCTTCAAAATTTATTGTAATATTAATCAAACATCGTCAAATTCCAAACTTTATCTCCCAAATCTGATTGTTCTCCTCTTCAATATTAAAAAAAAATATTATCAATTTTCCTTTGGTATTTAAAAATAGGATTTTAAATTAATTAATAAAAATAGGATTCAAAATAAAATTTCAAATGAATTTCAACATGAAATAAAGAATAGATTTGAAGATAAAATAAATAAAACTTACCACACATTTCCAGTCGATGTATAGATCTCTTGTTTTTCTTTCTTCTTTCCAATTCTGGCTTCGTGATTACTCCTTGAAGCCGCTCATCGAGAGCCACGAAAACTCAAAACCCTGTTCGCAACACTTTCTCCCTTCGAACTTCAAAAGCACGTTTTTCGTTTACAGTCACAGCGCGAACAAAAAAAAAAATCTCAACCAAAAGAAAAATCCTTTCGAGGATTTACGATAAAAATCCACAGAATTCGCGCCGAACAGCGTTGGGCAACGTTGATAACGCTTATCTACGTGTCACAGTAACGTCGTAACTCCCTTCGAGATCCTGCAGGACCACCCTTTAGTCCATTTCTTCCCGTCGAATGATATTTTCAACGAAATCCCAAGAGAATTTCCAAAAAACCACCCACTGGAGAACAATCCTGACGGCAATCTTCGTCCTCCGCTCAAGTCCTTCAATTAGAGATCAAGACCAGGTGATAAGAAGGTCAATTCGGCCTGATAACCAAAGTTCCAAGATTCCTCCTCCAAATCCCCGCAGAAAAAGGATTCAAAACCGCAATCCGGGTCCCGATTTCTCGCAAAGATCCTCCGTTCGTCCTCCTTCGTCCTCCACGACCCTCAAAATCCTCTTCCCCAGCTCCTCGCTGGAAAGCCCCTTCGCTAGATGATCAATGACCCCTTTATCAGCCGCAAACTATCGAATCCCTGCACAAATCACCAAGATCTTTGGTTCTTCGCACGTCCTTCGACACTCTTCTGCGTTATTTTCCTTCAACCGGTTACGAATCGGCAGGTTGAAGTCGTTCCGGGAGCTCGTGAGCGTCCTGACGTGAGGCAGGACCCTGACTGACCCCACTGCCGTGGAACCTGAAGCCGCGTGGCCGACTCGCTTCGACCGTTTCTCCTTCCTTCTTACCTGGAACCACGCACACGCTTTTGACACACAAACACGCACACACGCGTGGTCGTGGTGGAGGTTCGTGTTGATGGCCCGCAGAGACGTGGTACCACGACTCGTTCGACAAAACCCCGTGGCTCTTCAGCCCTCCGTGTCTCACCTGTGGCTGATGCGCGCGCTACCCATACAACCGAACCCCCTGGCCACGCCTATCGCTAAATCCCCCTCCAACCTAACCCCTTGGGTTCTTCTTCAACGCCAACCCCCTCCACGGTCGCGGTCGTGAGTTCGGGTAGGGAATTTGAGCGACTGAGCCCGGCTTTTTGCGATTTTTCGGATGTCAAAGGGATCACGTGAATTGGGTTTGATGGAACTTTGATCGGATTGCGGGTGGTCGAGGGTGGAAAAGGGATTTCGTGTTTTTGGCGTTCGCGATTTGAGACTTTGGGGGGGCGTTTGGGGGTGCGGGATTTGGATGGCGGGGATTTGTCGGTGGTCGAAGGTCAAACGGGTTGCGGAATAGAACGAGAGTTTTAGATTGGGTGGTTTGGGAATCGAGGGGGTTGGGATCGATCGAATTTGGGGTGGTTTCTTTGAGATTCGGTGCTGGGGCGTAGAGGATATTCGATTGGAGGAAATTTGTTGGTATTTGAAGGTCAAATGGGTTACGGAGAAGAATTTCTGACGTTTTAGATTGAGTGTTTTGGGACTTTTGGGGCTTTTGATTAATTGAATGAATGGTAATTTGTCAAAAAAATTTTTAAATGTCATTCGAAAATAATTAAAGGTAATAAAAAAGGACGTTAATTTATCGTGCTGAGATTTTAGAGGAGAAGGAATGCCTTTAATATAAAATAACTCGCCAGAGATTGATTCCAGAATCATTAGAATAGAAAAACGATGTAGATTATTTGCAAAATTAAAAATAATTGAATAATTTACAACAAAATGTCCCAAATGGTCCGATCAATGGCACACAGCCCTAAAAATGAAATTAACATCGCAAATTCATTCGTTAATCGTTCAATTAACGAAATCCCGATGCATTATTCGCTCGAAAAAAAATCCTCCAGCGATGATAATCGTTATGAAATCGTTTTCGAATCAATCGACGATCAAACGCGATGACCAATCTTTGCTACGGTCACGTCGAGAGTTCAATCGTGGCTAGGGAAGCACGGATAACCGGCGAATCATGAAACAGCTAGATTCTGGTTGGGTCGTGGGCGTCACGGAGTCTAGTTTCCACGGCGCAGACGCTCAAACGACTCGTCCATTGGTTTGATCCACGGAGTTTGGGGGAACGGCCTGCGCTGCTCTAACGGATAATAGACACGGTCTCGAGTTTCCAAACCCCACTTACTTAGTTCTCAAACACCCACGGATTCCACGAGGCTTGATCTACGATTCACGTCTATTTTTCAACCACGGCCAAACCCCTTCCCCTCCTCGCGATCGACTCGTCCTTCGTGAAAAAAAAAACGTATTTTATATCCTGAAGTATTATTATTTAATGATATTTATACAGATAATTTTAATATTTAATATCTTATTTTTTTTCAATTCTCATTTATATTGGTTTTTTAATAAGAAAACATATTTTTTCACGTAGATAATTTTTTTTTCTCAAGAATTCAAGAGAAATAATCTCCTTTTGAATACTAAACTAATATTCAATATTTTATTTCATTTTTTTTGAATTTATATATATTTTTTTCAATAAAAAAAAATATTTCTCTGTATATCAATAATTTTCATTTTCTAGAATTCGGAGAAATAACCCTAATTCCAATAGTGAGGTAAAAATGACTTCTTCGATCGATGACAATCGCATTTTAAATTTCGTTATTATCAAACTAATCAATTGATCAATTTTTAAAAATAAAATAATAAATTTTAATTTTTTAAATAAAAATTTTTGATTTAATTAATTGATTATTTTTCTCTGATTAAATTTGAGATGCTACTTTCTACCTGCCTTGACCCAACGTGGAGCATGTTTTCACGTTCCCTTCGCGACCGACGTCGATATTCCAATTCCAATGACAACGAGAAGAGACTTCGATTGCACTCGTTCACGTATTAGCACTCGGTTTAATCATTATTATGCAAATAGATGTAAAATGCAACGAGATAAGTAATGCGTGTTACTGCTCGTACTATCGGTGGCGTTACCGACACGGGGTTACTAATTAACAGACCGCAAATGGCTTTGGCGAAGTGTGCAGAGCTCGGAAAAGAAAGGAAAAAAAAAATATTTGAAGAAGGAGAAAAATATATAACTGGGTGACAGCTGGGTAAGACACAAAAGGAAACCTTGCACAGCTCCCGCTGGAACAATAGAACGATATGGGTTGTTTTTTCTATTACGATTGCAAGCAAAACTATTCGGTTGATATTTTTTTTATCAGCTTTTCTCGTCGTCTTAGGTGACGTCGATTTTTTATTTTTTTAAATTATTTTTTCTGGAGGATTCGGTAGAAGGTTATGATTGTACTTTGTAGGCACTGGTCACGTGATTATGGTACTGATAACGGATAATTAGTCGACCCGAGGTATCACACGTTTTTCTTATCACGAGCTTCGTTTGTTGACTCAATTTTTTGAGCTTCGATCTATAATAATTATCAGGAATTTTGCAATTATTATTTTTTTTTTTTTTTGCAGTCACCAAATTTGGACCCCCAGGATTCGTTTTCTCCAAAACTAATTTATAAATTGTACAAAATGATGAATCAATAGATCAATCAAGTGAATATGCATTTAATAAAATTATGAAAATTGATAATCCATTCAAATCACTGAGATTTAAAGTGCTGGATAAATTAATTGACATTTTTGTAACAATTTCATGTTTTCGACATTTTTCTTTATTGTTTCATATTATTTTCATTTAATGCATATTTTGTTGTCTTCTAATAAAATGATAATAAATAAGATTGAAGGGGAATCGATATTGAAATAATTCGCGTTGGGCGGCAAAACGATGCTTTGTGTTGAAATGTTAATAATAACGTACTAGGAGTTACCATGCGGAGTCTGACCTCGACGTGAATTGTACGAAAGACTCGGTAAGTGGTTGGCAGTCATATTTTTGCGATCTCGCATCCGCAACATGCGGCAAGACGATTGCATTGTGTGCATAGGAACGGGTTGTATGCGTTTTGTAACAACGGTACGTTCTTTTCAAAACGTCGAACAATTGGAATAAATTGCAACTGTTCGAGGTTGTTCGTTTTTTTTTTTTCTACAAAGTCGCTACGAATTCGTCAGATTCGTGAGTTCAATAATTTTTGTGCTATTTTTATGCAGAGGTACAAAAATAGTCAACAAAATTACAAACTTAGGAAATATTATAATGAAAAAAAAAAATTTTAAATCCTCACTTTTGTAAAATCTGCAAGAAATGAATCAAGAAAAAATCTTGTAATAGCTCTCTAATTTTACCAAACAAGCTCAATTTCGCCCTTAAATTTTCAGCATTTTACAACCTCAAAAAACCCAAAATATTTAAAAAATTTCAAAAAATCAAACTTAAAATTTAAAAAAATCCTAACACAGATAAAAACCATCTCAAAAAATCTTGAAAAAATTCTCCTCCCATCATCCAACCGCTACGCAAGTAAAAAAAAAAAAATTACACACCACTCCCGTCTCCATCATCGCCGGAAGTCGTTCGCGAATAATCGTGGAACGCCCCGTATACACATTAAATTCGTATCCGGAGCGAACCCCGGTCGAATCTTTATTCTATCAAAGCCTCAGGGATGTTACAGACAATTTTATTGCGAAACGAAGATAATAATATCGACAAAACGTTTCGACATTTGAAAAATAATCCGAGAGAAAACGGGAAGGGGGAGTTTATTCGCGCGTATGAGGATCCGGTCGATGCTTATGTGCGTGAAAAACTCCGTGGATCCAGGGCAAGTGAGGTATCGCGTGTGGGCCCGTTTAGTGGGTCGAGGCTTCCATCTCACGTATTTTTTTTTTTTTTTTCAATTCGTTCCTCCTCCTTCTTCTTCTTCTTCTTCTTTTTTCATTTTATTTTTCTTCATCCTTTTCTTCGACTCTTCTCCGACCGATCTCCGACTCTTCAATTCCCTCGATTTCATATGATGCGCCTTTTTTTTTTTCTTCCCATACTCCGTTTTTCCTTCGTTCTCTTTCTCCAACAATTTTTTTCTCTCGCGTCTTCGATGCGTAAGAAATGAAGGCAAAAAAAAAAAAAAACGAGCTCGAGATTTCGCACTTCCTTTGCACACGCCCGAAACGGCTCATGAATGACGCTTCGACACTCATTCATGCGATAACTTTGCAAAGATCGGTTTTTTTATCGTCGTGTTATTTCCTGACAACCGCGTTTTTTTCATTCTTTCGTGAATTTTTGTTTTTTTTCGGTTGAATTTTATTTTTTCGATATTGAAAAACGGAGGTTTGGACGTTGTCGACACTATTCTCACGGAGAATTCGGAGTCTGAGGAAACCCGTCGATCCCGTTCGTATAACTGACAAAAGCGATCCCTTTAACGGTTTCTCGGTCATGTGTTTGGGACAATTTTTACGGGGATTCGCGAAGCAATTTTGCGGTGAACGACGACTACGAAAATTTTTGCCGCGAAACCTCAACCTACTTTTCTTCGTCGGAGATGTATTTTTTTTTATTTTGTTTAATTTTTTGGTATTTTTTTTCAACGATCTTTCTCGTTGGTGAACAAAGACGTTGAAAAAAGCCACTTTGAAGAGTCCCCATTTTAAAATAATAAATAATGATGTATAGATGTAATTGATAATTTATATCATGAAGGAAAAATGCATTATTTGCATTATTATTTTATATTTTTGAGTAACTCTATGATTTATATATTTTATATATACAAAATAATAATCATAGTAGTAATAATAACCTTAATATTTCACATACAAATGTGTAAATTTTATTGTTGGTCATTGAAATTAAATTGTAATTATATAATAAATGAAAAATACATGAATTATCATTTTATATATTTCAGTTACTATATCATTCCTATATTCTATACATAAAATAATAATCATAGTAACAATAATAACCTAAATATTCCCCACAAACATGTAAATTCTATTGTCAATTATTGAAATTATATCATAAGTATATATTCTTCCAAAATTTCATTCCTAACCAACTCACTGACATCATTTTAATTCAATTATTCCTCAATCATTCATCATTCCATCAATCTCACCATTCATTCCATTTCATTCATCCAAACTTTTACCCCGAACAGTTATCATACGGAAACCAATCTCGTTCTTTGAATTGATTCGAGCGAATTGCCATTGCAGCCATAAAAAACACACATACATGAATATACGATATGCCCACATAAATATACATGCATGCATGCCGGCGCGTGTAGAATTCCCCGATTGATGGGGCACGTGCCTCGCGAATCCCAATCAACGTACCGAGGGATGATGGAACTACCGGTCCGAGACCCATCCGCCCTCCCCCCCCCCCCCTCTCCCCCCTCTCAGCCCACCATCCCCATTTGAATTTGTAATTTTGTTTTAATTCCCGAAGAAGAACGACGATGTACGGGACGTTTCGAGGCGGATGATGCATCTCGGGACCTGCAGCGAAGACGATGATACGAAACCACCTGCTCCTACACGAATATTTCTCCATCGTCGTGGCACGAAAACCTTCGCGCGTGAAGGGCGAAGGGCTCTCACCCGAAGATTGAGTGGTTTCCATTTAAAAATTTCGACGATACCGGCCTGGTGCCGTTGGCCCCCTCGTCACTCTCGTATCTCCCCCCCCCCCCCCCCCCCCCTCGAAAAGATCGTCCGATAGAGGGCGAAGTCGTCGGTGCGCCGCTGTGATCCGCTAAAAACGCCGCGTCATCGAGAAAAAAAGCTTTCGCGGCGCCGTTGGTGGCGCTAGCGTCGCCGGGAAGCCTTTTTACGAATGAATTCATTGCAATGGTCGTCCGCCATTTTGACAGCGGGACCGTTAAATTGGACGGATCTCAGGTGTGACGTTGGGGTTAGGGCGAAGAGGTCAATGGGGAGGCCGCCATTATGGTTCTGAATTTAGAGGGCATGAAGATGCGTCTTGATTGAACCTTGGTGGTAAATTGGGGCCAGGGTGACCCTACGACGTTCAGCATTTGATTTTTTCTTAAAAAACACATTCTTTACATTTCAAAACAAGAAAAATTTCAACTACAATCCCAACCCTAAGCGTCTGGGGTCAAAATGGCTCCCCGTAACCGTTACAAAATTTATCCAGCGTCCAACCTTCGCTTCTGCACAATAATACTTAATTTCCGTGTAAATTAAAAAACAGCGTGCATGTCTTCGTCTCCCGAGTAAAAAAATATACATAGTCCATACAGTGACTATATATAGAAACGGGCATATATAATTTATATATAGTCTATATACTCCCAATTTAAAAAATCCAAAAATAGATACAATAATGCCAATAATAATACTAATAGATAATTCTTTTTAATATAATACAATATCTTAAAAAATTATACATATAATCTCAGTATGAAATTAGGGATATGTAGGCTATATATATGGCATTGACTATGTATAATTGTTGTCACTTGGGCTTTCATGAATCATTCTCAAGGTCGTCCGTCCGATAAACGATTTGCCGACGAGTCGCAGCCGTTCTAACGCCATCAGGGAAAATAGCTGTGCGACGGAGAGTGAGAGGAAAAAAGCACACGCATTGCTATACGAGAAGAAATGAAGAAATAAACGTCGCAGGCCGTTTGTCTCGTCGGTTCGTCGGACCTAGAGGACGCGTGTCTCCGCGTCTGGTCGCGGAACCGCGCGTGCATAGTAACTTATGCGGCTTGGCGTGCTCGACGCCCGCCCGACGGTCACGCTTCGACGGCAACGCACCGGTATTAAAACGACGCGTTAACCGGAACGCGGGTGCTCCCTTGTGCCGGAATGAGAAGCAAAGAGAAGCGGAGAGATAAAGAAAGAAAGAGCTGAAACGAAGCCGCGCGATCCGAGAGATCGGCATGACTCCCACTTTGCTCGTCCGCCGTTCCCTGACCAGAGGGCGCCCATCTTTCATTGGCGTACGAACTATTTTTCTTTGTTTTTCATCGTCGCAAGAAGGAAGCGGTGGAGGACGGTTACGAGGAGAACAAACTGATAGGGGAGTACAGTAGGAGATTTCTAATCGGAACCCCGCGAATCGAAATGTGAGTAGGAGAACTTCTACATTTCTTCGCCGGCCATTATGGTATAAAGAAATGACATGAGACAGAAGTCAGATCTGTGCGAAGATGGGGGGGGGGGCCGGCTCAATTAGACGTTTGGAGTTTCTCTTGTGAAATATTGGAGGCTGGGGTCGTTTTGTGATGTGGCACTGCCAGTAGGTGCGGTTATTTCTCATAGGGGCTACAGATTTTTTTTTTCTCGAAAAATGAAGTTGATTGATATTCTATACCGTATTAAATAATCTAGGAGACAGAAAACAAATTAGGGATCAATAGAATTATTTTCCAAATTAACAAATTACTCCTGAACAAACTCAAATGGTAATTTCTCCCACAACAATAAATTATAACATCATTTTGACAAACTACATTTATCGATATTCTATCTCGCACAAAAGAATCTAAAAGTGAATAAAAATTACGGGTCAATAGAATCATTCTCCAAATTAACAAACAACTCCTAAACAAACTAAAAAGGTGATTTTCCCCCCCTAAAAGTCGATGGCCGACCTTCGCCTCGTACCCAATAACCCAAAACTAAAAAAAAAACCCAAAAACTAACCTACAAATTAAAGAAACCATCAATATAAAACCAAAAATTGTAATTTCTCGCACAGTAGTCGATGGCTAATTCAACCAGGTTTAAAAAAAGGCAATCATGTATAATAAAGGATGCGTATGGTTACGCCAATGCGAGAGAACTTGGGACTACGAGGCACGCGCCGGCACGCGCCACGTTCTCGAAGAGCGACACGCGCGCGCGCCTCTATCTCCGTTACTCGGTACTTCCCTCTCTCTCCCGCCATCGCTTCTCCCTCAAACGGCTACTATCCTCTTTCCCTCGGCTTCTGCCTGTGCTGCCGTTGCCGTTCGCTTTTGCTGGCCGCTGCTGTTGCCGCTGCTGTGGCCGGTTTCTGGGCTCCCGACGGTTTGCTCTCTCTCCCACTCCGTGAAAACGCCTCGACTACGCGAACCCCGGATAGCACCGGTTGCTTCGGTCCCGCCACTTCTAACGACTATTCCCGCCTGACGGCCAATCGAAATCCATCGCGACGTCGGGTAAGCATGATTCAGCGACTCGCGACACCCCGTGTGTTTTATTTTCTCTTTCAATTAACAATCGTGCGTAGTTTGACGTTCGATTAATTGAGAAATTGTAGACGCGGGTTCTTTGTTCGCGCTGTTTGTTTGTTTGGGTTGGGTCGCGTGTGTTTGAGGTCGTTTCGACGAGGAGTTTGGGGGGGGGGGGGGGGGGGGGGAGAGAATTAGGTAAGTGGACATGGTTTTGGGTGTTTAGTGGGGTCGTGATGATTTTTGTCGGGGCTTCAAGACCACGAAGTTAATCCAAAATGGGTGAATCGTGGATTTATGAGTCTGGATCATGTCGTACGTGTTTAGCCTTGCAAATAGCTGAACTTATGATAAATTGACACTTGGGAATGTAAATTTGCCACTTTTTTCTTAACCATTTACCTCCTCATTACTTTAATTAATTTCTCGACAATTATTCAGTCGATTAATTCAAAACTAAGCATAATCAATCCGTCTGATCCTAAATCTTGATGATATAATTTTTTCAGAATTCACGGCGATTTAGTTCCATTCGTTTTGCAACCATTATCGATCTAATGATTAGTACACAATCGTAATCCGATTTGATCTGTGATCTACGAACAACCGGGAACAAACGAGTGACAAGCAGGTGCACGTTGTTTTCCCTTGAAAAAAATGAAAGAAAGAAGAGAAAAAAAACGGGCTCATTATCAATCTTGTTCGACGCTGATTTTTCGGGGTTTCTCTCTATGGCGCTGGGCGCGGCGAGAAGCCCGAAGGATCCTCGTTCGAGCGTCTTTGCTCGGACTGCCGCGCGGGGCCTCGTTGACAGGGCAAGAGCGATTTACGAGCGGCTGTTCCACATAACGAGGAAGGAATCGTTTCGTGGCCTGTGGGATACCGGGACGCAGGTGCTTTTTTTCCAACAAAATCCGGTTGAACTTTCTCATAGCCTAGTCGTCCGGGTTTTAAGTTTCCCTGAATTAAGGCGGTCCGTGGATGCTGATTAAATATGCAATCCTAACGGATAAATCGGACGAAGAAAAGATCCAAACGCTTTGCGTGGATGACGTCAGAATCGGTTTTTTTTTATTCCGAGAGGTTACGACATTTCCCACATGCTATGATTTTATTTTATTTTATTGCATTCTATTTTATTTTGTTCATTATATTTTATTTGATCAATCGGTTTTTTAATTTAGATTTAATGCGATATAATTTGTTGTGTATTCTATTTCTGTTATTGATTGATCATTTGTCAGTAAGATTGAAATTATAGACGTAATATAAATTAGAAATTTCAATAACGCATGAAAGGCAAAATGAACGTCGCGTGACTGACGCGATAAATCATCCTAGACGCCCAATGGAGAACGAAACGTTTGAGCACCGTAAAATACAGAGGCGCAGGTGATTTAATTCAATTTCAGTCGAAAATTCATCATTCATCGAAAATATAAGGTATTATACTTCTCGATAAAATAATAATACATAAAATATGTCATAACCGACGACGCAAAGGTCAAGATCAACTCAAAACTGTTCTACATACCAACAGCAAGTTCAATCTCAAAACATATCAAATTCCAGTCCGATTCAAATGCAGATAAAACCGAAACGTCATAGACGACGACGCAAAGCTCAAGATCAACTCAAAACTGTTCTACATTCCAACAGCAACTTCCAATCCAAAACATACCACATCCAGTCCGACTCAAATGCAAATGAAACCGAAACGTCATAGACGACGATGCAAAGCTCAAGATCAACTCAAAACTGTACTACATTCCAACAGCAACTTCAAATCCAATACATACCACATCCAGTCCGACTCAAATGCAAATGAAACCGAAACGTCATAGACGACGACGCAAAGCTCAAGATCAACTCAAAACTGTTCTACATCCCAACAGCAACAAGTCCAATTCGAAAACATATCCAACTCCAGTCCGACTCAAACGCTAATGAAACCGAAACGTGAAAACGCCAACAAACCCCCCCAAAAAAAAACAAAACGAAACGCGGATGTGAATAAAACAGGAAGCAAGGGTGTTGCTCGAAATCTGCAGCACGCTTCAGCCACCGAAACCACTTTGCCCATCCTCGTTCATGAATATTTCATGCGCGAGCTCGGTGAAACGACACGTCGCGATGTCGGTAAAAGGGAGAAACGTGAAGGGCGGGGGGAAGAACGTTTCGTGCGAGTGTTGTACCCGTGCTCGGAGTCCCGTACTTGCTGCAGACTGGTTGCAGGTTTACGCGTCAACTTGGGGGCACGCGCACACATGCTTCAGTTAGACGTGAAGTCAAGTAGAGCTTGGCGAAGAGATACCTGCGGCTCTGTCCTGGCGTTCTCCCCCCCCCCCACTCGCACAAAACTATGTAATAGCATACATAACGCAGCAGCAGCAGCAACGGCAGCTGCTGGTGCTTCTGCCGTTCCCGGCGCCGTTGCTGCTGCGTCAACTGCCGTCCCGACCGCCCGCACACGTTAACGTGGAACCAAACGATTAAAAACCCAACCCGAACCGAGGGAGATACCGAAGACGGACGAAAAGGAGAAACAAAAGCAGAGCGACGAGGAAGAGGAACGACGTGTACGCGAGAATAATCAGTTTCGAATATCCAGAGAGAGTTCGAGCAATTCCAAATGGAAATTGTCGTTTGCAGAACCCGGCTGAAGACGGAGCGATTTTTAAACCTGGAACGGATCGTCTCATTCCCGGACCTTCGATAACGACCCGGATAATCCTAATTCGGCCCAAAGGGTCAGGGTGTAATGTTCAGTATTCTTGAGACGTTCCAATTGTCACGAGACATTTTTTTTCCCTCGTGACTTACCACCTCAACGACGTCATCGCATCTCAAGTTAAAAAATTATGAATAATCCATATATTAGCTATACATAGAATTGGGCATACATAATTTGTGTATTGTCTATATATGTCTTATTAAAAAAAATCCGAAAATAAATATAATAATGCCAATCATAACGATGATAGATAATTCTATTAAATATTATATAGTAATATATTCGAAAATTATAATATTTTTTTCTATAAATTATAATAAATATAATAAATTATAATAAATTATGAATTATAAAAATAGTATAATCTTAGTATGTTATTATATCTATACAGGCTGTATGTAGTTTATATATGGACTATACACGCTCAATTCTCTATATAGTTAATGTATAGACTATGTATAGATTTTTCACTTTGGATATCGCACCGTTGCACGTCTGGGATGTATTTATTATAACCACGTTCATCGGATCTTCGGTAACCGAGTCCAGGGAGTCATTCGAGGCGCCGTTGGGTTCAACGATGCATTTGGGGTGTTCACCCGGAACACCTGGTGGCCCTGCGCCGAAGAGTGGGAGTTTTCGTGCGCGTGCTGCGAGCGTGCGCCGCGCGGTAACTCCACTCGAGCATCCCCTGCAGGGTGATTAAATGAAGCACCACACGATTCATAAGGGAGGCCAACCGTGAAACTGTTACTACCCACCCGAGCGCCCCCCCCCCCCTCCGCCCCCCCCCGGATCTCCCCGTCGTGAACACCCGTCTGTGGAAATTCAAGACAACGACGATCCTCCGCGCACCGACGACGTCCACGCTTTATTTTTTTGCTTGCTCGCTCGTTCCGTGTCACTTATTTTAATTTCGTGCGATTAACGCCAGACTCGTAACGGTGCTCTTTATCGCTTCGGCCGCAGTCGCGGGTTGTTCCGGAATTAGAGCTCGTAAGGAGGGGAGGTTTAATTGCCGTCGATCGGCCCCGACGAAACTATGCGAACCGTTATTTCGTACGACGTTTCGAAGTTGGCCACTTTGAGCAGCGATTGCTTATCGCGACCTTAGAGGTTCGTCGCAACTGTTGGCGGGGCCATTAAGACGGGTTGACTGTGGCTTCACGGTCGATGCGGTTGATTTATTATCAGTCGCACGATGTATTTCGTCGAACCTTTCGGAAGCTTGTAAGGCTTTTGTAACGCTGGTTATCAATCGACCTCGATTCAGGGAATTGATGGGTCTTCGAACGTTATCGTAGGTCAGTCGAGACGGACACGCGATCGTCGTAGGCTTCAGTGATCATCGAGATTCGTGTGCTGCAATCTGAAGCGCGATAAGAGAAACGCTTGATCAAATTCTTCTGGACCTACAAGATCTCTTCGCAAAATCAGCAGCATCCGGACCTTGCGGTTCAGAACTCGGAGGACCTGTCAACACATCCTAACCGCTGTCAATGATATGCAGCTGCGTGCTGCTGATGCACGAAGGCTCCGTCACTCACTCACTCACGTTCTCACACTCTCGAAAAATCGTGCAAACTTAAGCAAGCCAACCTCTCGCACGACGAAGAGTTCGGGAAGGTGCGCGAATTTTTTTTTCCACCGCTTTCGTACTCGTTCGCGAAAGATTCTCGAAGATTATCGAGAATCCGAGTTATTCCAATGGTCCGGACGAACCGGGTTCTCTCGGAATACTCCTCCGGGGGGTTTTTTTCCCCCAGCGTCGAGCCTGCGGAGCATTTCGTCGGCGACTTTTGTGTCCTCGAGCCCGGGGACACTCGCGAACGCGCGAGAAAGAGAGACAGAGTCGTCGGAAACGACGAGAGATTTGGGCAAGAAAATGTGGGTAAAAAACCCTCCGAAACACGGACGCACACATTGACCAGGAAATGGGAATGGAGGTGGAATCCCGAGTGACATACAAGGGTCGCTCAACGACACACCGAGGCATTAATTCGAGCCGGCGAGGTTCGATGGAAAAACTTCGGTTGCGTTCGGGATCGGAAATCAAGCGCGCGCTCAACCTGGAGACATCGCGGAGAAGCGTAATTGTGAAGCGTTTAATAAAGAAATGACACGGGAGATATTCGGGCCACACAATATATATGCGTGCTCCGAATGAGTATCGAGGATTGTGCCGCGTGCTTGCGACGGACGAAGGAACGAAGTATAACGAAACCGGCGAAGAAACCAGCCGGACTTACCGCAACGAAAGTACGCACGGAGTGTTCTCGAACGACCGTACGAAGCCTTGCGAACCACGTAACGGAGGTATATATGTGTATATATAAACCTCCGCAATTAATGTCGCTCGTCTTTCTTCATTTCGTTTCTTCTTCGTGCCGTTCGTTGATTCTTTTTTCTTTTACGTCGAGCTTTAACTTCGGAGTTTCACTTGGATGAACGTAAACAGATTCCAAAACCAACGTTGATGGTTTTTCGGTGCTGAGTCACACGATTTACAGGCCGAGTTAGGGTGATTTTACGTCGTTTCGTTGGGTAACGGTTTGTGGCTTAAATTTCGGACTTGAACGAGGCCTTTTGTGTTGAGTATTTGAAGAGCAAACTGCAGAACCGTTTGGTGATAGTCTGTGGACCAGCTGGGTCAGCCCAACCTGTTCTGGTTGCAGTTCCAAACGGTTTCAAGGTCAACTAACTAAGATATCAGGCTAATCTCGCCCGATCAGTTCTATCGCAACGTATCCGACCCTAAATCTCGATCATCCTAATCAAAAAATACCTCCAAAGTCATGACATCCCAATTCCATCAGTTCCCAACCTCAGCCTCAACGGATCAATTTAATTCGCGGCAACCCACGCGCTTGAACCGACCGCCTTTAACGACCAAATCATCCTCAGCCTCGAAGCAACCCCGGAAGAGACTCCACCGACCGACAAAACGCAAACGATTCCGACAGGCCCGAGCGGGCACGCGATGGGCGCACGCCAAAGCTTCTCCGTAGCCTCTCGCCTTTTTAACCCACGGTTTATTGAAACAACGTCCGCGCATGACTGCTGGTACACCTATATGCCGTCGGTTTACGTACAAACAGGATTCGGACTGCAATTCTCCTCGTAGCTTCGACCGTGGGCACACGCGGAAAGAAGCGAAGGGTTCCGGAGAACGCGCACGAACGGATTCGAGCGGCTCGCGCCTGGTCTTGCTTCTTCTTCGTTTGTTTTTTTTTTCATCTTCGTTCCACCGGCAGCAGACAAGACGAGTGGAAAAAGGGGGACCGTAGGTAGATAAAGCGTGTATGTGAAGGGCCGAGGCGACGGGCCGGGACCTGGAGTGTCATCTGGCAAGCAGAGAAGATCCCGGGCCCAGAAAGTCTAAGCTGGACACGTGGGTTTCGTGGCGATCCTGATGTGTTTCCACCAGGTCCTCCCTCTCTCTCTCTCTCTACCTCTCTCCCTTTCTCCAGACCCTGCGAGTGTGCTCTCCTGTCTACGGTCATCCTTCTCTCCTCCACCGTCTTTCTCCCTCGTTCTCCATCGCCGTCCGGACCCAGCCGAATCTGCTTCCCAATTATAACGGTCGAATACGGACCTCGCTACCGCCATAGACACGCGAACCGATTCAACGCACACGCACGCATCTACACGAGCAAACCCTACGCCGACATTCGGGAGATAAACGAAAGCATCGCAAGGATCTTAAACGCGTACGGAAGAGTCTTTGGGCATCCGCGAAGACTGACGCGAATGGAACGGTCAGCGGGGAGCACGTGCTCTTGTCGTAACCATGAAGGTAACCCGTGCGGTTAATCAGTTTACCGTACCGCCCGTGTGTGCGCGCGCGCGTGTGTGGATCAACGGCGTACGGGATCGTTTTTAATGCTCTAATTGAAAGAAGACCCAATGAGACCTTTGCGAATCGTTACGCGAGAGAGCAACCCGGAGAAGACGTTCGAGGAGTTGATGGGGAAAGAAGAACGACCGGTGAGAGGATTGAGAATGAGGAATTGGAACGTGATGGAGACCACCGACACGAACGGGCTTTTTGGGTAGCGGGTTTATCTTTTTTTTTTATTGGTATTTTTCCGTGTTTCTTGATTATGATGATGATGCTTGATGGCGTGTGTGTGTGGGGTTTTTTTTTGTTTTTGAGGCGGTGCGATGGTTTGAGGACTGCGGTTGCGAGGGATGGTTTGAGGTCTTACTGGACGGATCGTCGGGAAAAAATACCAGTTAGACCGAAATAATTCGGAATTGGATTGATTATTAATTGATTTAATTAGAAGTTAGAAGTTTTTGAGGTTATATTCGAATTTTATGAGGATTTTTCTTTTTTTTAACGCTAATCGCGTGATTTACGCGAGCTTGAAACGTGGCAAGGTTTGCGTTCCATCATTAGAGCCGGTGGATAATTACGACCCGGCAATTGTAAACGAGGACACGCGCGGTGTTTTTACGATCGAGTAGCAATAATTAGAGCGCGAGTAGCTACTATTGCGCCGTGTATCTTCTTCTTTGTTACACTGAAAAGAAGAAAAATCTAATAAATAATGGGGGAAAAAAAACGATAAAAAAGCGGTCGTTTGCTTACATCGTCGATGGAGTGGAAGCAATATTATTTGCGGTTGTTACTTTCACGTACTTCGAGAGCTTGTTATCTGTTTATATAGACCGGCCATGTTTTACGCACCAACCACTCGATGTTTTACGCTCCTCGTCTTTATTTTATCTTTATTATTTCTTCTCATCCGACCATTGACGTCATATTTTGCAATAAATAATTTTTCAAACATCATTTTCGAACCTCAAAGATAACATTTTTATCGTTTTCGAATCGTTGTTATTCTATTTTTCGTGATATCGTGGATTTATTACCTTCAAATTCATAAATTTTCGGGTAAATTTCCGTTTGTTATTCTTTTTTTTTTTTCGTTCCGGTATTCGAAACGAATGGTTTTGAACGATCGATACGCGTATGAAAAGAGACTTCTTGCGCGCCTTGTGATTTATGATCGTCACGAACTTTATTTATTTTCACCTGTCGCTCACGAGTTTTCTCGGCAACAGTCGTCGACGGTTTGCTCTCTCTGATAACGTCCACGCGTGCGTGACGCAGATGGAGATCCGGTTTCGATTTATCGGATGGAATCGCGAAGGCCCGTGAAATCGTGGGCTCACGCGCTTCAACCTTAATAATATTCGAAATGAGAATTAATATTCACTGCCGATCTTACCGTTTCGGTTGTGTATCTTTTTTTCATTCTTTTGGATGTTTTTTTTTATTTTTTAATTTTATACACACGTGTGTATGTGGAGGGTTTATTGATTCGCGTTGTACGATCGTATGGGAATTATATAGGTCGACTTTGTAGTTTTTTTCTTGACGGAATTTAATATCGAATTTTTTTCGACAATGTTGTTACCAACGAGATCGTAATTCATGCCTCGGTTCGATGGGTTGAAGTGAATTTATCGTTTGTTCGGTAGTACAAACTGTGAAACTTCGTATGATTAATGTTTTTGACGTGCGACGACGTATGGGAAATATTTGGGCTTAGAAGGTCGTTCAGGAACGATTTTTCCATGAAATTTCGGATGGAAATCAGTCGTTTTTTGGTTTAGGTGGACAGTAATGTGTCTGTAGGACTTTATGTGCAATTATTTTGATAGTTGGAGTTTGTATGGGAATCAGGTGACCATTGAACTTCATATGAGAAACAGTTTTCCTCGGAATTTCATGTGAAAATTGTTCGTCATTTCAACTTCACGTGTGAAACGGTTTTCAATTGAAGTTGACGCAAAAATAATTTGTTCATGATACTTCATATGCAAATCTATGGTCTCTATAAGTTAATGTAAACAATCTTCGGCAATAAAAATTCATGCATCCATCGTTTTTCAATTGAAGTTAATGCAAAAAATAATTTTATCAGGGAAGTTCATGTACAAATTAATACTATCGTAGAATTTCATACTAAATATCCTTTGCACATGAAATTTTGTGTACTTTGAAATGAATGTTTTGCAAATTGCGATTTAACTCGACCAGGTCGAGACTGCGATGTCTGTGAATAGAAAAAATTTGAACGACTTTTAAATATTTTCATTTGAATATTGATTGTGACTAAAAATGTGGAGAATTAATGTGAGGAATGATTGTGGGAAATTAATTTAGGGAAGATTAGCGTGGACTCTGCCGATTGGGATAAAAAATTCGCCGCGGCTTTTTCGGGCTTGGAGTATGTATAACAATACGAAAAAATGGCTCACATAATTAGTGGAAGGTTTTTTACCGATGCCGCGACCGCTGAAAATTGCTCGCTTCCTTTCCGTTCTTCGTTCGTCGTTTTATTCAACCCGTAATTGCGCTAATCATTGAGAAACGTCTGCGGTTGAATGACCACAAAATTTACATCGTTGGGGGAGTAAGAAATATTGTTTTAAAAATGTACTTTTGAATTCTTTTATTCCACAGCAACGTACGAAAAATTTCTTTTTTCTTCTTTTTACAATTGATATAATTCGTGGGAAAACATTCGACGCAAAAAAAATTGGATAAACGAAGTCATTAATTAACGAAAGATAAAAAATAATTGAATGGTTTTTGAATATGGATTTTTTAAATAAATAAATATGACGGAAAAAAATTAGCGTCAGAAAAAATCACATGAAAATTGAAAATAATGTTTGCGGTTCTTGTTCGTGGCAGCGAACAGCTGTTCGATCGTTAAAACGAAGACAAATGGATTATCAAAGTCCGGCGCAATCGATAAAAAAAAAAAAAAAAAATCGTGTGGTTTCCAAATTAATGAGTAATAATCGAAAAAAATGATCATCTCAAAAACGGTATCAATACTCTAGAGTAGTAATTGCCAATTTTCGGGATATACCGTTCACCGTAAAATTGGGTCAAAAACTGGTTCATCGAGATTATAACTTCAATATTTAATTTCCGCGTAAAGAAAAAAATTCCGTAAAAACGTCAAATTTCTTTTTTTCAAAGCATTATTTAAAAAATCGAAAACACGTTTGCGATGCAAAAATTATATTGAAATCAACCAAATAATCTAAATCCCACCGGCATCGTCATAATCAAAATAATTGAAGAATAATTTTTCTCATCAATCAATCATCAATCAATTGATTAATTAGGAAGAATAAACAAACATAATTCGAGAGAAAAATGAAAAAAATACCTTTGGAGCAAAAAAAATATATCAAAATTAGCCAAATATTCTAACACCCACATCGTCGTCATCAGAATATTTGTATAATAATAATTTTCATCAATCTTTAAACTTAATTAATTAATTAGAACGGAAAAACATTCATTCAAATAAAAAATAATCCGCGTGTTAAACCGTCGATCTGCATTAAGGAACGAAAATAAGTGAAAATATCTAGCGCAGGTGGAATCGTCGAGCCTGGCGGGGTTCTTCCGACGTTCCTTTGGAAAGTTCGCGGATATGAAGAATGAACTGGTCCGGCTAATAAACGCGTATCCGTGGTAGCGCGGTGCTTCGCTCTTTTGCGATAATCCGACGTCGAAATAAGCCGATGAAAATTTACGATCGGAATCTCGTCATTACCGAGCCCCGCAACCGTGGTTTTTACGAGAACGATGAAGAAGAGAAGACAAAAAAAAACGATGACGACAAAAATGAGGCTCGAACTACCGCGCTTCGAGCGCGACCATCAAAAGCAGCCGTAGCGGTTTATTTTATTTTTTTTTTAATTCTTCTCTCCACATTTTAATTAGATCGTATTAATTTTGCCAAACGATTTGCCAGCTCTCGACCGAATTTCGCATCCAACTCGTAACATATTAATCTAATTTATTTATACATTTTTGTTCTTCTGCTTCTTCATCAATTATCAATATTTTATTTCATAACCAATTATTATTATTGTGTTAACGAAAATTTCGCACTTCGGCTACTGAAATTTCTGAATATCGTAATAATAATAATATTAATAATAATAATAATAATAATAATAATAATTATTATTATTATTATTATTATTATTATTATTATTATTATTATTATTATTATCATTATTATTATTATTATTATTATTATTAATATTATTATATTATTATTATTATTATTATTTTTAATAAATAATAAAATAAAATAATAATAATAATAATTGTTATTATTATTATTATTATTTTTAATAAATAATAAAATAAAATAATAATAATAATAATTGTTGTATTATATAATAATATAATATAATTATTATTAATATTATTATAATATATAATAATGATTATTATTATTATTATTTACTATTATTATTATATATTAATCTTGTCAATTATAATGCAATATTATTATATTGTATAATATATTATTTTACTATCTAATCAGATAATTATATTAGAATATTATTGTTATTGATCTAGATTCAATAATAATAGCGAGAAATATATTTTTGATATATGGACAAACAATAAAATTTCTATACATTTTACAATTAACATAATACAATAATCATCACATTTCCCACTGCTGTGTAATAATATATAATTAATGATTCATCAATTATCGATCGATCGATCGACCGTCATTTTATTATATGATTCATTCGTTGGAATTTCATTTTCTCGGACAAAATTTGATACGACGGAGGAACGGAACTCAGGAGCGTTATAAAATAACGCGGTGTCGTTGTGGGCAGCACCAGTCGTCGATTTCAATATTCAATGAATATATATTGAATATATATATCGGGGAGATGTCACTGCCATGGGGCGATTGCGGTCCGCACGAGGCGGGAATGTATATTGCAACTATGTCGGCTTTAATGTTGACAAAGTGGCAGGTATGGCACCTCGGTTATTTCTTCGCTGCTGGTGCGCTGCAGGGAATCGCACAGCGCGTCTCCAATTTCGGCTGTACACGCACACACACATCTACCATATATGGGAGAGTCCATGATATTTCGATGAAAGCCTGGATATCATTTTTTCCATCCAATCTGGTCTTTTAACATTTTTTATCATTTGTTTCATTTTATAGTAACGCGGGATAAAAATCGGTCGTCAATTTTTTAAAGATTTTCTTGAACCTCTTTCGTATCTAGATCGAGATTTTTGCGAGAATTGGGATAGAAAAAATTGCTATTTCTCGAAAATGGACGAAAAAAATAGAAATAATCCCATTTTTAATTTCATACGAATCATAAACATTTTTTTAAACATTTGCCGTTGCTTCAAGAATTTTTTCAAACTGTCACCCAAAAATCCCAAGTTTCTCTACATTCTCCAAAAAAATATAATACTTCACCCACAAACTATAAAAATAATTCCACCAAAAAAAAAACCTACACAAAAACACCAAAATTTCTAAAATAAATTACGAAACACATTAAAACGAACCAATTGCAATTTCTTCGCACAAAATTCTTTAAAACGCAAAAGATAAAAAAAGAATAAAAATAACGAACCAGATCGAATGTACGATCAACAGATTTTGATCGAAAAAAAATGGCGAATCGTTCCATATACGTGATCGTCTGGATTCGACTGGAGCACGCGCGCGTGTTCCACTTGGAACGCACGCACGTAGCACGAGCGATCATCGATTTTCTCCTGAGCGCCGGGATACCGTCGATAACTTCGCGCCCGGACCATCCTCACCCTCCCCCCTTGCCCCCCTCGCCCCCCGCCCTTCCAAACCTCTTCGAAATCCATTCGAAGTGGACCAAAGGCGCGGATGAGACACCGAAAAACGATTCTAACAACGCTTGCGGCTGTTCAAATGCACTTGTATTCGTATAGAACTCGAAACTCTTAAGGGCAAAATAGATAAACAAATATGTCAGTATTTTAGAATTACGAAGATGTCATCTAGAGAAAGAAGAATCGAGAGCAATATGCAAAACTAGGAAGCAGAGCTGTGAAAAAGATGTAAAATAAATAATTTATGCGCGTGTAAATTATTATTAAATATAGCTAGAATGTAAATTGTTCTTGTTAAAAGCGAAACCGCTGTGCAAATAAAATGCTATCTATACGTATACGACTTGCCGTGCGCATGCGCGCGCGCTATCTCGCGCATGCGCGTTTAATCGCGATCGTTTTACTCAGAAAAAAAATGAATCTTTTCCTCTTTTGCTTCGTATTTTTTTCCGCCGACGGTTGGGAGATTTTCATGTACCGTTTGTGGAACTCTCATGCGGGCCTTAATGTCCTATATGTGTATATATGTATATATGGGTGTGTATATACACGCTGGTGGTTTTTTTTTCTCGGTATTTTGGTTGATTTTATTTTTTATACTGAAAAAAATCACTGTCGATACTTTTTCAGTCTTGCATGTCGAAATTCTGCTTTTTTTTTTTCGTTCGGCGCAAATCTGTTCGTAACGCGTTGGCATACGGGCTTGGGACACTTGGGACGTGCGAGGTGGAATTATTCATGGATGGATGATGCAACGAGTGGGAGAGAGATCGAGAGATTTGTGCAATTTTATTTATTTATCTTTTCGACGTGGTTGCGTGCGAATCGATGGAACGAATCGATCGAATTATCGACTAACGCCTTAATATGAAGGATATCACTTTCGACGTAGGATCGCAACAGTCAAATCAGAGCTAAATTGTATGAAAGAAAAATAATTCTTCAAAATATTGGCGTAATTAATTTTTAATTTATTATTTTGATGAAATTATTCGATGGAAAATCTCTAGATTGGGATAAAAATTGTCGACTTAACAATTTTGTTCTCCATTGATCGAATAATTATACAAATAAAATTATTATTATTTTTTTTATTATCATTTGAATTAATAAATTTCAATTTTTTTAAAATTAAATTCAACAAAACAAATACAATAACGCGAATAAAAATTAAAAAAAAAAAAAAAAACAATTTTCATGACTAATTTACGCCATTTTCCAAAACTGTCGATAGCCTGTCAATCCAAGACATCGCAGATGCGGCTGTCAAACGTCGACGTCCCTGTGAAAAACTCGATTTGAAGAAGAAAAAGAAAGATAATAAAAAAACCATCGAAATAAAAAAAACTTTTATCGTCCAATTTGCGGATCGAATTATTGCCGAGAGATTTCGAAGTTAATCGAAAAATGTTTCGTACTCGCGAAGCAGCTGACTCTCGGTACATCGGACCCCGTTTCGTATGACCTCTCGCGTTCTTGCGTTATGCCATCTCTGACTTAATGCTAATTGAGTTATCAGTAATGCTTTTTTATGGTTAGCCCATCGCCTCCGGCTAATAAACCCGGCACCGCGCCATCCCGTAATGCGACCCTAAATTTTGCCGAGGCTCATTTTCTCGACGCACGCAATGGTTACCGTTACCGGGTTCGTACATCGACGCGGTCAAAATCCGCAATCAGAACATTTTTTAATGCCAATTTTTATTTGTTTTTCGTCATTTTATTGGGAGAGAGATGCAAAAATGAATGATAAAATAATTTCTGAGTGCTTAGGAATTTTATTTTGTAACTTCGAAAGTAATGCAATGAAAAAAAATGAAATTTTGAAATATCGATATTTTTTAATGTGATCAGAAATTTTATTTACGGCAATTCTTTTTTGTTTTTCGTTATTTTAATTCAAGAGATATACAAAAATAAATAATAAAATAATTTCTGAGTGCTTGGAAATTTTATTTTGTAATTTTGAAAGTAATTCAAAGAAGGACAATAAAATTTTGAAATGTCGATAGTTTTTAATGTGATCAGAAATTTTTTTTTACATAATTCTTTTTTGTTTTTCGTCATTTCAATTCAAGAGAGATACAAAAATAAATAATGAAATAATTACCGAATGCTTGGAAACTTTATTTCGTAATATTGAAAATAATTCAAAGAAGAAAAATGAAATTTCAAAATGTCGATATTTTTTAATCCGATCAATCAAACCCCCAATAATTAATAATTTTCATTTCTCCAAGACTCAGATGAATAAAATATCGAATAAATTCGTTCATCAGACGAGTTTTCGATGCCGTTGATTGTAATCAAGATCTATCATCAGACAGAACGAGTTTTAATTTTCTTTTCTTTTATTTTTAATTTTTTTTCGCGGTCGGTTTTACCCTCGATTTCGCAATTGCTCCGAAACTCGGTGAAATTGTCGAAAAGTCAAAATGATTGCGACGAACGATTCCACGGCACGTGCATCTGCGCCGGTGGCGTGAGATTGATTCCCGGCATCATTACCGTCCCGACGGACCCACATCTCGCAAGACTTCCGCTTCGGGGAACACTCGAAACTCTCCCAAATCGTTCTGCGATCGCTCCCAATTCAAATATCCGAGCGAAACGTTCTCCGCGCCAGCTGCGAACGAAGCGAGTTGATCGTAACCGACACGTCCGCGTATTTTTGGTATTTTTACATAGAGGGAGGAGGAAAAAAAATGGAATATCATTTTATTTTATTTTTATTGGAGTTCGGATTGATTTAGATTTTTGGGAAAATCTTGCGGTCTTAGATATTTTATTGGACGTCCTATAAAATTCAGATTTTGCAAATCAGTCTTGAAATAAGATTTTTTAATCCGTCTTGAAATCAGATTTTTCAATCAGTCTCGAAATAAGATTTTTTAATCCATCTTATGAGATCAGATTTTTGAATCAGTCTCGATATAAGATTTTTCAACCAATCTTGAAATCAGATTTTTCATTCAGTCTTGAGATCAGATTCTTTCGCTAAATTCAAGCCCAGATTTTCCAACAGACTTTTCACCAAATTCGACACCAGATTTTTCGATCAGTCTCCAATCCAGCTTCTTCCGGCAGATTCGACATCAAATTTCCCACCAGACTTTTAAAAATTGGTAAAAAAAAAACTCCAACCCACAGACATTATACGCCCCCGTCGATTTTCCATTTTCATCTATCTGTCGTCAATCTCCACCCCTCAAAATATCCCCCGCAAACCACCAACTATTCCCCATTCAATTATGATTATCCAGGAAAATAAAATACAATAAAATTAAATTGAAATAACAAAATAACATAAAATAAAACAAAAATAAAATAAAATGTAATAAACAAAAACAACAACAACATAAACTTCGAAAAAAATAACGAACATGTATAATAAGCATAAAATAAAACAAATATAAAATAAAATATAATAAAATAAAATTTTAAAAAATAAAAATTAAATTAAATTAAATTAAAATAAAATATAATAAACAAAAACAACAACAACATAAACACGAAAAAAATAATAAACATGTATAATAAGCATAAAATAAAACCAAAATAAAATAAAATATAATAAAATTAAATTAAAAAAAATAAAAATAAAATAAAATAAAATTAAAATAAAATAAAGTAGAACAAAATAAAACAAATCAAAACGAAAATGAAACAACATCTCTCGATCGTTCCTCGCCGATTCATTTCTCAACAAACTCAACGATTTCACGGCCCAATTCTTCCGCCCAACGCTTATTCTTTTTATTCTTTACATACACATACACACACATATATTTTTTATTTTTCTCCATGGCACCGATAAAATCGTCGCCATTTTTCGTTCAATTCCGTTCGTTCGAACCGCGCACGACCGTACGTCGGCCAAAAGTGCCTTTTAATTTCCGTAAAATCAGGGGTTCCGCCCGACCGCATCGATGACCACCGCGCGCGGTCTCCGATGCAAAGACGAAAATTAAGGCGCTCCCGGCGCGCGATTCCGCCACTCCGTAGCGGGGGGAAAACGGGGGGTAAAGATTCGCTCGCGAATCCGTGGCGTCAGGCTACGGCTTAATTTACCGGTTGCACCCATAGTACACGAAAATAAAATGAGATAAGAGAAACCGTATTTAAAAAAAAAAAAAAAACAAACCCCCTCAAAATAATCTCAAAAGAATAAAATAAAAATTAAAATCATGAAAGCAAGGCCGTCGTCGAGCAATCGAAGTTGAAGCGAAGCCGGGATTCGCGTTAATTGACACTTTGCCGCATGGGTGTCGGGATAATGTACAGGGTGATCGATAAATACACGTATCGGAGCGAGGGTGACGTTTTCTCGGATGTATTGCGCAATCTTGTATAAATTAGGGAAGAAATTACGACGGGCGGTCAGGTGCATCGAAAAATTACACACACGACTGTGATCAAACCTATGTATCATGGGTATGTATGTGTATATTTTTGGTGTGTGCGTGCGTGAAAATTCGCGAGAGTTCGGACACCTGAACGTCATCAATGTCACCTGCGCGTGAGCAGCGATTATTTCGAAAGTCGAAGGCTACCAACGAAATCGATGTAATTCGAAGGAAAATAGACACTTCGATGTTATCACTTAGTTTTCTTTAAATCGTGTTAAAATCGAAGTCAAAGACGACACCGAAGGAATTTTTATATATGTAAATGTGTAATGCATACGAATATATTTTTATTTTGGTTCGAGAATTTTTACTAGCCTTAAGGCTGGTGTGAATGTCCGAATTTGTGGATGTTGTTTCATTGCCTGGGGACGACTGTGTATATATATATATATATATATATATAGGGATGTCCACTGGTCGAATTTTTATCTGTTAATTAATTATTCCGTGAATTCACGAGTTGCAAATATTTAAACATTTTAGATCAGTTAACATTTAATAATAATAACAATATTTAATAATAATAATTTTAGATTAGTTAACATTTAATAATAATAACGATATTTAATGATAATAATTTTAGATTAGTTAACATTTAATAATAATAATTTAATATTCAATAATATTATTATTTTAGATGATCTAAAATTTAGATTATCTACAATACAGCATTAAATCGTTGAAACGTAAAATTACTCCAATTCTTATTTCCAGAAATAATTATTTTGGTTTTTTTCTTCTTGAGTTTAATTACGTGAAACAACTTTCTCACGATTGATGTCGGAAGAATTATTTTCGTGTCTTATAATCGTTGGAAGTTTGGTTAACCACAAGCCCTAAATAAAATATGTAATTATCAAAAGATTTTTATTTTTATTCTTATTAATTTTTTTTTTTCAATTATCATTTTTATTTCGATAACGATAATTACCGGAATAAAAGTGTATTTTGTTGGACATATCTCGCTGACTTATCGAAACAATGAAGCCGAACAATTGTGGCTTTTGAGCGGCTCCAAGACTCCGACCGAATTTTTGCTTCCCAGCCCGTCGAATATTATTATATTCGTTCTTTCATTCGCTCAACGCAACATCCTCATTCTCTTCTCATTCCAAAATGAGTCTTTCCAACCGCCGAATCAGCCCGACGATTAATTCATCCTCATGCAACAATTAAACACCCTCATTGTTCAACGCCACTGACGGACATTGCGGTTTTTATTATTATTTCTTCAAAATTTTCCACATTCGTGTTATTATCAATGGAATCGTAATTTTCTCACGATCGGACTCACCGCGTTTTTGGGTGAAGCAATTATAACGGTTCGGGTAATTTTTGCGACTCGTTTTTTTATATATTTATTGTTGTTTGAAGTTGATGAGAAATAAACATCTGTCGGTGGGATTTTTTTTATTTTTTTTTGAGAGTCGAAGAAGCAAATTTATGGTGAGAACGAATGAGAATGATGAGAAATATTCAGACTGTCGCCAAGAATTTAGGTTTAGGTTGTTAAAATGAAATTTTAGATGTAGTGCGTGACAGATATTATTAATTCTAGGCATAGGAGAATTTTTAGAACGAAGATAATCACATAATTTTGGGATTAAGAGCATAGCAGACAGATTAAATTGAAAACAATGCAAATATTTAAAAACCAAATAATCTACAATATAAATTTTAGATTTCGATGATTCACCAAAAATATTTTAGATTCAGATTATAGACATTAAAATATTCGAATGCTCCACCAAACGGTTGAACTCGATAGCTCATAAAAATTGGCTAACAAAGCGTTCGATAATTTCGCTTAAAATCAAAATGAAAAAAAATAAATGAAAAAAGGAAAAAATTGATAAATTACTCCACGTTTTGAGCTCGAAAAAAAAAAAATATCATCTGTGACAAAGAGAGGCCTTTCAAGTGCTCGCAATTCACGCGAACGGTGAAGTCTGTCGTGCATCGGGCCAAGATATTTGGGGAGGAAAAAAAACGAAATTTTTCTTTCTTTTTTTTTTTCATTCTTGAAGTGACACGCGTAGGACGAATTTACGTAGGCTACTGCAAGAGCCACGAGGAACGAAATTCGATACAGGGTATTGCGGTGAACGGTAATGAACGGGAATTAATACCACCTTGCCGCGTGTAAAAACACTTGGTTGAACGGATCGTCCATCTGTGAATTTATGGGGAATCAAATACTTTACGAAATATCGGATAATAAGAATAATAATAATAACAAGAATAATAATAATAATAATAATGATAGAGAAAAATCGACTCGTAGCTTGGAATAATATTGCTCGATTTGCATTTCAAAATATAGTATCTTGACAGTAAACACCCTAATTATTTTGGAAAAATATTGAAATTTGAAAAAGTTATGAATATTTTTGTATAAAAAAACGTCACTTATAGAGAAAAAAATTATTTTTGATAGTTTGTTTATTTCAGGAAATATGAGATGAGTTTGTTGATTATTTATTCATCCATTTATGAATAAATAGATAGCTTGATATTTTTTTTTTTTTGCATTTTTTCTAATTTATTTATTTATTTATTTTTAAATTATTTTCGTTTTTATTTTTCTGTAAGGACATCTTCGATCTATCGTCTCAAGTTTTATAGAGTTTTGATTTAGAAATGTATTCCTGAGAGTTATCTCCATCATAAAAAAATTATCAGAGCAATTGGCTAATAATTTAGGTTATATCTTTATTGATTCTGGTTATTCTCATAATATTTTCGTCTTTATTTAAGTTAAGGCATATTTGGGTATTTTTCCATTCAAGTTTCATAAATTTATCTTCTGAAAATATATTCTTCACAGTTATTTCCAACGTAAAAAAATATCAGAGCAATTTGCCAACTATTTAACCATCTATTCATTCATTAAAATTATTTTCAAAATATTTCCGTCTTTATTTTACTTGTGGCATATTTCATTATTTCTCTCTTCAAATATTCTGCGGTTTCGATAAAAAAAAAAATCCTAGGACTTATCTCCATCATACAAAAAAAAATATCAAAAAAATTTGCCAACTATTTATGCATCCTTTATTTATACTATTTATTTATTCATCTATTAAGATTATTTTCAAAATATCCTCGTCCTTATTTTGGGTTAGGACACATTTGGGGTAACGTCGAAAGTTTTACGTCGCTTCTTATTTGTTATTCGTGTTACGTGAAAAGCCTCGGCAGATGTTTCTTCTCGAAGATGTCCATCCTGGCTCGGTGGCGTTCCACACGGATTAACGATAAGGCGTTACCCGCTTTGCCTTTCGTTAAATTCACCGGCGTTGCGCGCGTTTTATTAAACGAGCGTCGGACGCGCGCACGCTCGAACCGACGTTTCGGCACGCGTTTGCTTCTCCACGCCACAAACCCCGAGGAATTAATTTGAGACTAAGAAGAAGGATTACAAACGTGGCGCGCGTATACTTTCGATTTTTTATTTTATTATTTTATTTTTCTTACATTATTATTGTTATTCTCTTCTTTTTTTTTTTTTCATTTTTATACTCGTTGGGGACTTTTGAAAAAGAAGCGATTCAACGGATTAGGAGTCTGCCGCATTAATTGGAACTTTGCGCGTTCATTTGCATTTTTATTACGGAAGGATCGTGGAGAAGAAATTGTGGAGAGAAATAAATTGACGTTCGGTTTTGAGGTTGGTTCGTTCGTTTTGTGTCAGTCGTGAGGACTTAATTAGGTTATTTTTGGGGACAAGATTAATGTAGCATGATTGAGTCATTGAATCACTGAATTATGAAATCGTGGGATTCGTGAATTTTTTGATCGATTAATTATTGAATTATTTAAGAATTGAGGTGCTTCATTATTAAATAATTATTGAATATAATTATGATAGTATAATAATTTTATTAATATAATAATTATTGAATACAATTATAATGGTATAATAATTATATTAATATAATAATTATTCAAAATAATTATAATATAAATTAAATATATATTTAATAATTTTTAATTATTAAATAATTATTGAATAACCGAATTGATGAATTGCTGCATCGATGAATAACTCAATTTCTAGTTTAACTACTGAATTCCTGGGAGCTCGAGTTATTATTGAATCACTGAATTATCGACTTATTAAAATTGATGAATTATTTAATTACTGAATAATTTGATTATTTAATAACTGAGTCGATCAATTACCGAATTACCGACTCATAAAATTTCTAAATTATTGAATTAACGAATGATTTAATTATTTAATAACTGAGTCGATCAATTGCTGAATAACGGACTTAATAACTTTCAATTACCGCTCAATTACCGAATTATTGACTCACAAAATTACTAAATTATCGAATCGCTGACCTATCAAATGATTTTAAACCTAAGTTACTGATTTATTGAATAATCAAATTCCTGAAATGATAAATAAGTCAATTACTAAATTCTCAATAAACCATTGAATCCCCAAACGCTTCAATTATCGAATCAACCAAATTAGTAAATCCCCAAACCACCAAAATACCAATAATAATGATACTAATGATAACGATTAACTCGGCAAATCTCGCAATCTAAGATGACTCAGGACTAAAATTATTCTTGACCCGCCGAAACGACAAATTGGATGATCACCCAAAAAGTGTTTCGTTAAAAAAGTCGGGAGCGAAATGTATGACGGAGTCGAACGAGGGGGACGTCACGGGTAACTTTTCATTAGCCACACGAGCACTGCACATTTGGATTTCTCCCTCTCTCAATGTGCATGAGGTATTCCACGACAAACTGGACGGTAAAAATTCTGGACTTTGCCGATTCGGTTGGCGTTTTTTTTGTTTTTTCGCTATCATTTTATACTAAAAACACTCCTAATTGTGCGTAGAATTTTTGGGTCGCTCTGCAACCCTTAACAGAATTAAACTACTACCCCTAAATGAAGAATTGACAGAGCAGAAGGTTGCAAAAAATTTAGAGTTGCGTCTTTCTTCATTCCAATTATTTTTCTGCAAAATAAATAATGTCAAAAATGTATATAAAAAATATAATTAATTATTCAAACCCTTAGCAATATTGGCAAAATTAGCAATATAATTAGTTGTATTGCTTCGATTATTATTATTATCGTTACAATAATTATTTCTATCGATTAATTAAAAAACAAACAATCATTAAACCAAAACAAAAAAAGAAAAGACTAGAAATCCCAAATAATATTCCCCTTTCCTTATTGCAGGGGTGGTATCAAATTTTTTCGAGGGTTGTAGAGAGATCTAGAATTTCTAAAAAAATATCCGAGCTATTTTCGCGATCGAATGAAACCCGAGATAAAAAAAAAATCACGAATAAAATCGATCGTAGTCATGATTTCGATCGTCCAATTCGACGCGAATGAGCCCATATGTGTGTATTAAATACATACGTCGCCCGGGTAGCGAGTCCGGCGCAATTACAAAATGACCGCGTTAACGAGCAGCTGCGGGGTAAACCGACCGGCATCGAGGATTAATTATCAACATGGCCCCATAGCTCTCGTTACCCAACCGCGTATTCGCACTTTGTTACTCATATTTATTCGAGTGCATTAATCATCACCGCCGAACTAACGCGAATTTGCTGACTTTGCCTCTTCAATCTTGTCACATAGGGCGCTGCCGACCTGCATTAAATTCGTTGCATCATAATCCGCGATATTAAATGCATTTTAAGGCCTGCAACGAAAATCGAGGGTTTAAACAATTTTTTTGTAAAAATATTTATTACGTTTTATTTGATTATTTAATTTTATTGACCGAATTATTGAATCCTTAGATCGATCGATCACTCAATTACTAATCGACCATTGAATTTCTAAATCCCTAAGTTATTAAATCACTGCATTACCGATTTATGGAACTTCTGAATTATTAAATCAATGAGCTATCGAATAATTCAATATCTGAGCCGTTTAATTACTGAATAATCGAATCACTGACTTTCTGACTCGATTAATCACTCAATTCCCTAATTAGCTACTGAATAGTCGAATGTTTAAATCATTAAATCACCGACTTACCGATTTATAAAATTCCTACATTATTAATACAATAAACTACTAAAATATCCAAAAACTGAGTTACTAATTTACTCAACTTACTAATTAACTTCTTCCCCGTATTAAAATCATTGCTAATAATCCTCCATCGTAAACCCATCATGGGCTCCATAGCAACGAAAATCGATCGATGTACCATAAAAAATACCGTCAATAAAAAAAAATTCATTTCGTTTTATTTATTTATTTATTTATCTTCGAAATATCGTTAAAAAAAAAATGAACGAGGCTCGATCGGCAATCGGTAGGAGAAGCAGCATGTGGCGAATGTCGAATGCACGCGACAGTTGTCCGGGGGAATCGATCGAGCCACGAAAATCGGTCAAACCAGCAACAAAACGATCCGCATCGATCGATGGGCGATCGTTAAATTTGATCACTCCGAATGAGTCGTAAATTTTTACGAGCTTCGACTCTTCGAAGAATTGTTATGAAAATTTTCGATCCAACCTCGTCATCCGATCTAACCCGTGCAAACGATTTTTTTCTCTTTCATTCGCTTTTTATTTGTTTATACAAAAAAAAAATAATGATAATAATTTTATATCAATTTTATTCAAATCGTCGCGCGATCATCTGCGGATGAGATATCGCATGTGGAATGAGTTGGATGGGAGATTGTGGAATATGGCGAAAAAATGGAAATACGAGATTTAAGATTCCATGAAGAAACGATGAAAGAACGTTAATTGATCGGCGTGGATTGATACGAAACGAATTCGTGATTCGTTCGTTCGCTGTGCAGTTTTGAACCTCAAAAAAAAGGAAAGAAAAATTAACCTAAAGAAAGGACGGAAGAAAAAACTAAGATGCGTTTATAATTCAACGGATTTCATTACCACGAATCGTTGAATTAATGCAGGCGAGCGATCGTCGAGAGAAACGCTGTTGGTCGCTGCTCGGTCGATAATGCCCGCACCGACTTTGTAATTGGCGTCGTTGATCAAACGAATTCGTTGCGAACAACGGCTCGGACGGACGATCTTTTTTTTTTTTGTTTTGCTTCTGTTCTTTACGCGGCGGAGCGAATTACGAGATGGTTTGGACGTTGAAACGGTGGATGTTGATTTTTGCCACGTGCTGGATTTACATTCGTGGATTTTGTTTTACTGCGAAGGAATGAATTTTATTATTATTGAATATTTGAGTTAGTGGAAATTAATTTTAATTATGTATTCAACAAAATATATAGAATATATGATTGAATTATTAATCTCTCACAAATATCATAATAATAATGATTTATGTAGTTATATTAATAATTATTATTAATAATTTGAGTTAGTAAAAAATAGTTAAAATCGAATATTGAGTCAACAAATATGTAACATTCCAGAAATTATATATTATTCAATTATTTATTGGACACTAATAAAATAATAATAATAATAATAATAATAATAATAATAATAATAATAATAATAATAATAATAATAATAATAATAATAATAATAATAATAATAATAATAATAATAATAATAATAAAAATAATAATAATAATAATAATAATAATAATAATAATAATAATAATAATAATAATAATAATAATAACAATAATAATATTAATAATAATAATAAAAATAAGAATATTTGTGTCGAAGAAGCGTTCCAATAAAATAAAAAAATTTCGATACATATATTTCCAACCAAATACGAATTTCAACAAATTTTAATTGACATAAATATTGGAAACCAAAAATTTGTCAGTATCTCGAAAAATCTCGAAACCCAAAACCTCTCCAACCCAAAATCCGTAATCGCTTATTTTTTCCCGATCAATCCAAAAGCTCGAAGGTCCGTCGAACTGTAAAAACCCAACAAAAGTTTCGGTCTTCGGGGTTGAGAAGGTATAAATCCAAGTCGGGTAGGGGAACGGAAAAAAATTGGCCCAGGTCGTGTCGACCATTCGGGTAACTGACCACACGTTTGACCGACAACGTCGAACCGTTGCAACGTATAGCCCCATAGAATTGCCCAATTCCCGAAAGATCGTCGGTTGAAGATCACGACACAACGGTACATGCACGAAGCCGAGATCTCGTAGGCGGGGCAGCAACGAAATTGCCTTCGTTCCGAGATAGCCGATTTAATTGATAGTCTAGCCCACGATGAGAATTAAGGGGGGATAAGTTGCATGAAAAAAAAATAAATAAAATCGCGACAAGCAATAAATAATCATATTATTATAACAACATAATAATTTTTATTTTTGTTATACAATATTTATTTTAGTGCAAAATAAAAATTTCAGAAAGAATGAGATTCTGAAAATTTAATGAAATCAATTAAATTGAATTTTTTAAAATTGGGAAATATTTATTGTTAGTGAAAAAATAAACTAAAATTGTACATAACTGAAATTTTGCATTTAGTTGAGATAATATATATTTAAGAAATTATATATGAATCAATTAGTAATTGAAATACATAAATATTATTGGAATAATAATACTTCCACCTTCTCGAATAATAATAATGATAATAATAACAATACTAATTAGCTAATAATTATAATAATGACAATAATTAATCGCTACTAATCATAATAACGATAATACTTAGTAGCTACTAATTATAACAATAATAATCCTCAATAACTATAAAATAATAATAACGACAATGCTAAATAGCTAATAACAACACTAGTAATAACCTAAATAAATAATAATAGTAATAACAATAATCCTCAATCGCTAATATCATTATTTCTCCAAAAAATAACCCAAAGATCTCTCGAACGATCATTCCTCGGTTCTTAGCTCTCATCGTTTCCCTTTTTTTTTGGGATTCCCCCCGTGCTAGCCCAACCTAACCTAACATCGTTCTCTCGTCCCACGTGGTGTCGCAATCACGCGGCGGCGTGGCTCGTACTCGTCAGCTGTTGCCAACTTGAGACGCCAGACGGAAGGTCGTTCACCGATCGCTCGAACCTTTCGATACATAGCTGTGAAAAAGAGATAACGAATTAAAAAAAAAAACCCCCTACAAAATCCAAAAAGCAAAATATAAAAATGTGAAGCGATAAGTAGCGAAGACAGCAGCGCTTCGAAGGAAGCGGAGAAGCGTCAGTCTGCCGCAAGATGGCCGCTCGGGCGCTCGCCATCTGAAGTTCGCCTCGGGTTCGGGGGCTGAAGAGGATCCGTCGGATTTGATGAAGTTTCGTGAGGAGATGATGCACGGATTTGATGATTGAACGATGTGGAGAACGATTGCGAGACTAGGGGAGTAGTTTCGAAGGTTCTTCGGGCTATTGGCGATGAAGAATGGCGGGCGAGGTGGAAGGAGGGAAGTAGATGGAGGGTTCGAAGGGGTCTGATTTGGTTTTGGGGGGTCGGGGGACGGGTAGAGGTCGAAAAATGGCGGATTTCCGGATCAAAAGCCATGAATTAGTACAGAGGGGAGGAGAAAATTGGTCTGGAAGCGTTTGACAGGAAGCAAAGTGAGGTTATGTTGCCTTAAGAAGACTGGAGAACAGGAAACTGAACTACAGGGCTGAGGAATCTTTGATTTGAGTCTGGAGTATCATTTAGAACATCAGAAAATGAAGGTCGTCCATTTTTTTATACCTGCAGAAATTTGTACTTAAGGGGCTGCAACTATCCATCAAAGTTTTAGAGTTGCCATTGGAGAAAAATCGAATTTTCAGGGTAATTGATGGAAACTGTCTACAAATGGCGACGTCTTACAATCTAACAATCTTTGGGAAACCGGAAGTGGGTGGATATCAGTGGCGTATTATTCGAGATAACCAAAGCTGGGACCAAAATAAATAATAAGATTCAAATCTCGCACGATTTTTGACTTCAGGCGCGATCGAAAAAAATTTCCTCGAGTCCGGTCGATAATTTACCGACTGTGTACAAACACACAAACGCGCGTATGCAGACACATAAGCACACGCACACTGGAACGAGCGATCGTTTTAATACTCTGACTCGGTTGTCCGGCACCGGAAGCGATCGAATCTCCCGATAATTGCCCGTGGACACGCCCGTGGTCGTTCGCCGGGTTCGCATGGAATTAAAAAAAAAAAAAAAAAGAAAAAAAATGATTTATTAAGGCCAATGGCTACCGCACGATCCGGCCAATTTATTTCGCCGTGGCTCGTCAGGGAAGATACAACGCAGGTACGAAGATCTTCGATCGATTTCGTGACCTCGTTTTTTATTCGACTTCGGAGTGTTGAATAATTTTATCGCAATCGACGATACATCGTTCCACCATTTTTTTTTCGTGTTCATTCTTTTCTTAACCCTTCAACGTCGCACTAGCGAATAATATCGCGGTTGTGACACTGGGGAGATTCCACCCAGTCAGATCTCGACGATGACAAAGACAGTGAAAAAAAAAAAATCATTTCGAGATGTACGGAAAATAGAAAAATCGTTGATCCAACATGATTAAATATTTAGATCAATCTTGAATTCATTCGAGATGTCGCGTCAATAATTTCGTACCCACCGGAGATCAACCTTTCGACGATGTCGAAGCTGGAGACCAGAAAAAAAATCGTTTCGAATCCCAAATAAATCAACAATCTTCAAATCTCACACAATCAAAGATATTTCTATCAATCTCGATTAATTTGATATTCGCGTCAATTATTTTCCTGAGCAACGGAGATCAACCTTCCGACAATGTCAAAACCATGGGGACCAAAAAAAACCCCGTTTCGAATCCCAAACAAAACCAAAATCTTCAAATCCCACACAAACAAAATATATTTCGATTAATTTCCATTAATTTGATATTCGCGTCAATTATTTTTCTGGGCAACGGAGATCAACCGCTCGACGATGACGAAGGTGGTGAACTTCCTCTCCCTTTTCCCCCGTCCTTTGCCATTCGTGCGAGAGCATCGAGCCGACAAATTAAGGGGCACCGGTCGAACGTCGAAACGCAAAGAGCAAAGAGGAATCCCCTACGGGCGCGTGCCCGGTATGCCGCAGACGGGTGTTCGATGTCCATGCGTCCAAGCCATACAACCATCCATGGGCGCACCACCATTCGCTATGCACCATTCTGCTGCTGTTGCTGCTGTTGCCGTCGCGGCTGCTGCTGCTGCTGCTGATGATCCTCGAGCTGCTGTTACTGCTGCGGCCGAAACTGTCGATCGTGTTACGTACAACGATCTTGTGTATTAATTACACACTCAGCTCGCGCCATTTGCAAGCCGATAACGTCACTGAGTCAATGAGACTTTGAGATAATTTTTGGGGTACACGATTTGTCCCGAGAGTTGATTCCGGACCAGCATCTTGCTTCCTTTGACGTTGCTAGAATTCTCAGAGCATTGATGAAGAATTTTTGTTAGGTTGAGGCGATTTTTTAAGGTTATTTTGGTGTGACGAATATTTATTTTTGGATTTCTTTTTGGCGGCATTTCGTGGGCTTTTGATTGATATTTTTGTATTTTTGACTGACGAATATTATTGAATTTTTTCTGATGAATGTTTTTGTATTTTTTTGACAAATATTTGAATATTTTTGTTGGTGGATGATTTTGTATATTTTTTAGACTAATGTTTTTGTAATTTTTTGTAGGATTTGTTTTTTTAATGGATGTGAAATTGTTGGTCCAGATCGAGGAATAGAAAATTCATTCAACAGAATAGAAGAATTTTATTGTGAAACAATAAATCTAAATCTCAATTATTCGTGATTATTCCTGAATCATCTAAATTATTTATAATTATTTCTAAACTATCTGAACAATCTAAATTATTCCCAATTATTCCATAAATATCCCAAAATCTCGATCATCCCACAATAATACCTCCCACCCTTAATTCCCTCGAAAATCAACCTCAATCAAATTCTCATGAAAACCCCACCCAAAAACCCCAACCCATTCCCGAACATTTCCCCCCCAAAAAACACCAAAATTTCTCATAAATAAATCAGCGTTTTACCCAACGAATCGCCATTCATCTCCTCGATCAATCATTTTTCGCCCGTGAGCGAAGCAATCGATAACAGTCGCAGTTGAACCGAAGAGAAACGTTGACAAGACGTTTGACAACTCGTCGTACGAAGTTTCACAACACTTTGCGATATCACGAATGATCGAATCGCAGATTTTTCTTCGGGGTCATCGAGTCGAGATGAAAGAGAATTGGAAGATTATTTATAGAGACACAATTGGATGCTGCGTGCGTGTGCTCGTGTGTGTGGGCTCGTTTGTGCGTGTAGCGAAGCGAAGTGACGTAGCAGATTCGTTTCACCTGCTGCACAGGTGCCACCTTTGCTCGTTCTGTCTCGTAAGCACTCGATTAGGCGCCCATAGCACACCCATGATGCAGACCCGCACACATGGACCAAAACCCCGTGCAACCGTGGGCACAATTTTTTTCGAACGATCTTTTTACCCTTCTTCAAACGTTATTTTTTTTGTTTTTTAACGACGTTGTGTTTCCATCGAGTTTTTATAATCCGACGGTTTGTAATAAAAGAACGGAGCGTTCGTGGCGGATGAACGGAGAGCCGGTCGGTGCAAAATCAGGGAGAACGAGTTTACGATCGTGTAAATCAACGCTTCGTGCAAACCCTCGTCAGGATAGTTCAACTTCTTTCGACGATTTAATGAAGTCGTTTGGGAAACGAACGAAATAATAACCGACGTCTCGATGTCGGACGGCGATGGTCGTATTTTGATTCGTTTTTGGGTCGAAGTTTTTGATTTTGGTTGTCGTTTCGATTTGGGATCCCTCTATAATATTATCTCCCTCAAAACACTTCATCGGATCCCATAAAAAAATCCTATTTCTTAAAATATTCGATGCGATCCCACAAAAAAAATTCTATTCCTCAAAAAACTTCACGAGAGCGCATTAAATAAAACCTATTTCCCAAAATACAATCATTGAGTCCCACAGAAAAAATGCTATTCTTTAAAACACTTCATCGGATCCCATAAAAAAAATCCTATTTCTCAAAATATTCGATGCGATGCCATAAAAAAAATTCTTATTCCTCAAAAAAATTCACGAGAGGGCATTAAAAAAATCCCATTTCCCAAAATACAATCATGGGCTCCCATAAAAAAAATTCTATTCCCCAAAACACTCCATGGGATCCCATAAAAAATTATATTTCTCAAAATATTCGATGCTATCCCATAAAAAAAAATTCTATTCCTAAAAAAACCCCATGGGATCCCATAAAAAAAACCTATTTGCCAAAACATCTCATGGGCTCCCATAAAAAAATTCTATTTCTCAAAACACTTCGTGGGATCCCATGAAAAATTCTATTTCTCAAAAAATTCATAGGCTCGCATAGAAAAAAATTCTATTCCTCAAAACACTTCATGGGATCCCATAAAAAAATCCCATTTCCCAAAATATTCGCAGAAATCCCATAACTCGACCATTTCGAGACTCGAACGAGCCACCAGCCAATACGGAAGTTCATATCGTCCAGCTCCCATAATCACGACGCCGCGTGTTCTCAAAAAAAAAAAAAAAAAAAAAAAAAAAAAAAACCATCAAATTTCATAACATCGACGATACTTCCTCGTACTTTCCGAATCCGGACTCCAGCAAAATTCGTGCGCCTTTTGTGCACGACCGGTCGGCACCGAAGGCGACGTATCAAAGACTCTCCGGGATACGTCCGAACCCGTGGATTTTTCTCGTCCTCTTTAGGGCTTCATTATGGGCGAAACGGAATCGTATTATACGACGAAAGAACCAAACGACTTTCGGTTTGCTCGAAAACCCGAGTCAGGTGTGGCCAACGAACTCTACATAGTCGTCGACTTGCAACAACAAAAAATCAAAAAAAAAAAAAAAAAAGAAACAAAAAGGACGTATTATCCGTCCCAGCTTCCGTCCCATTGGAATATTCGCTCATGCTGGACCAGTTAAACATCTCGCGCAACGTTTTAAAATTTTTTCTTTTTTATTATCTTCTTCGGCATTGCCATGAGTGCCTCGAATCGTTGCATTATTCAAATTCAGCACCGATTTTCGAAGGCTAATAATGGAGAAACACGCCATTGGCCACCGATTGGCCCTTAACGCCTTGGGACACTCTTACTTTTAAACGTCTCGAGACAATGGGCCTTAAGAAGGTGCGTGATACCGGAACGTTCCCGGCTACGCGTGAGAGCTTGGGAATACATTTTGCACGAAAATATAAACGTGGGGGGATTTTTTTTAAATTTTGTTTTTGTATTTCGAAGGTGACTATGGAATTCTTTTGACGACAAGATTTCACTTCCTACTTCCGAGTTCGATGACCATCTGTGTTATTCGGATTTCGTGATTATCGTCGGAGAAGAATATACGATGGGGTTAGGTACAGGAATTTTTCGTTTGGAGTCATTTTTGCTGCAATGAGAATAATTTTATTAGAATTTTGATTATGGATTCGAAGAGGAAAAAAATTATATTATTATTAAAAATTAGAAGTTTTGGGACTTCAATTCGAAGCGGACTAAAGATATTAATAATAATAATAATTTTCGAAAATAATAAATGAATAAATAAATGGATAAATAAATAAATAAATATATAAACAAATAAATGAATAAATGAATAAATATATAAACAAATAAATAAATAAATAAATGTATTAATAAATAAATAAATAAATAAATCAATAAATAAATAAATCAATAAATAAATAAATCAATAAATCAATAAGAAAATAGATAAATAATTCAATCAATAAATAATAAAGGATTGAAACTGTCTTGGTCCAGCATATAATCATTTATTTCGGCAATCATCCTAACTATATATTTTATTCCTCACGCCCTCCCCCCGACGTTGCTTATCAAAACGTTATGCAAATTTTCGTGACACAGGTGATAAGGTTTATTTTCTCAAATCAGTACGATTTATGTACCAAGCACGATTCCGAATGTTGAGCCACGAAGGTATTATAAATATATATATATATGCATATAGATTTCTCCTCAGGACTTCATTAAGGCTCGTCGTGTTACCGCGATTGTCCTCGTTCGCCCTCCGCCGCACAAGCTCCGACGGTATTTCCTCACAGCCTGCATTTGGATTATCATTATTATTATTATTATCATTTATTTCGTTCCATTCGTACAAACGCCGCGAAGCCCGACTGCGCGAAAGCCACGAGGATTTTCGGGCTCTTTAAGGGCTTCGTTATAACGCGTAAAAAGCCGAAGGATTTTTATTTATTCTTTTATAACTTTATTTTGTGTATATATTTTTAATGTGACAGTTTGTCGGAGCGTCGCCCGCAGCAGGTGGAACGACGGTCGTTCTTAGGATCCGGGGACGTTACAGCAGGGCCTTAATTTTTGCCACTGGAGTGAGACCGACCGCGTTTGTGCGAATGGTTTGCTATTTTTAACGAAGGTTTGAGCTCATGTTGAAAATTTATTTATCAGAATGGCTACGATCTTCACTCATGAAATAATAGTAATAATAATAATAATAATAGAAATAATAATAGTAATAATAATAATAATAATAGAAATAATAATAGTAATAATAATAATAATAGAAATAATAATAGTAATAATAATAATAACATTACAATAACATAACAACAATTTAATTTTTGTTTTAATAACATTATTATTGATATTATTATTATTATTATTATTATATCATTCCAATAATAATAATAATAATAATGTTATTAAAACAAAAATTGAATTGTTGTTATGTTATTGTAATGTTATTATTATTATTGTTATTAATGGAATAATATAATAATAATAATAATAATAATAATAATAATAATAATAATAATAATAATAATAATAATAATAATAATAATAATAATAATAATAATAATAATAATAATAATAATAATAATAATAATAATAATAATAACAATAATAATAATAATAATAATAATAATAATAATAATAATAATAATAATAATAATAATAATAATAATAATAATAATAATAATAATAATAATAATAATAATAATAATAATAATAATAATAATAATAATAATAATAATAATAATAATAATAATAATAATAAGAAGAAGAAGAAGTAATAATAATAATGACTATTTTTTTTGTACGAGGTTTTGACGATAGTCGACCAGCTTCTAAAAATCAAAATAATTATAATTAGTATCAATAATAAAAAATCGAAAAATTATAATTACAAATAAAATAAAAGAATAATGAACGCATAATAATAAAAAAGGCAAATCATTATCATCATTATTATACGTTCATTATATTTATTATTATATATTACATACCATCGTACTTTCAAGAATATTTTTGACACACACGTGGACACACGCCTTAATGCAATAATTCCCATACGGCCCTTCGTCTCAACCATGCGCGAATATATCGCCCGTCGGGTTTGACACGTCCCAGTAACTCAACGCAAAATGTACTCGATCGTGAATTTTTTTCGGGTTTTCTCGACCATGCGCGATCGAGCCGTGTGTTTAAAGCCTTAAAGCCAGACCCTCGACGATCCCACGACGTTCGCGGTAATTCAATGTTCGAGACGCTTACGAGAGGGAGCTCTTCACACCCCGGAGGATTTTTTTTGGCAAAAAAATTGGCGGGAAAAAAAATTCTAAAGAAAAAAAAATCGCAAACGATCGCTCGATGTCGATCGAACGACTTAGCTCGATCGAAGCTCGATTCAAAAGCCTTGAGCGGGTTTGCAAACACTCAACCTGTACTTTGACGTCGTTAGCGGTAACGCCTTGCGCGCCGATAATTAATTTCTCGAGTTTTTCATTTTTTTGCCAATTTTTTTGGAATTCATCATTGTTGTTATTATTATTTAGAGAGGTTTTGTTTTTTCCATGGGATCCCGAGGCGCAGATGCTGTTTGGCCATTTTCGTACCCCCCCGTTGGGGACTGCTTGATATCTCGTCGTTGAGAATCTCGTGGACTTATGGTCGATTTATGGTTATCGCGAGTGCCAGAAGTATTGATATTAAGGGCAATTTACACACCCGGAGCGAGACGAGATTCTCGACGGATTTACGATCGAAAAGAAAGGATTATTAATAAAATAAGAAGTCCGAGAGAAAAAAAAACGACTCGATCGATTGATTTTAACGATGCCACTCCTGTGTAAGATCGTTCGAATCAATGGCTATTTTTTTTTTTGGGGATTATTTTGTTATTTTGTAGAAAACTTTGTGTCATTGATTTTCATGGGAATTTATGGTTGATGAGTTTCATGGGTTTTTCTTATTTTTTTTGGGGGGAATTGAGGGTTTGGTTGGACTTTTGATACGTGGTAGTTAGGTTGAGAGTTTATGATCGAGGTTGCGTGCCTTGATTTCGTTTTTTTGATTGATTTTTCATGGTTTGCGCAGTCGGATTGCCTTGAGAATGAATTTTGGTTCGGTGCGAGAAGAACTCGGAATAATTCGTGGGTATGTGAATTAATAATTATTGATTTTTATCGCTATTTTGATCTTAATGCAATCAATTTTCAGGAGACTCATTTTTATTCGATGTTGAAGGAATTAATTAAAGGACATAAAATTTACATAAAATAATTCAGAAATCGAGAAATCCTCCGTAGAATCTGAAACATTGTCTTATTTACCTTTCAGCAATACCCAGTGGCGCAAAAATAAGGTTCACAAATTTCCTGCAATAAATTCGCGCGAAATTTTCTTTCGATTCGATGCTGAAAAAAATTAATCAAACATCGAACGAGTATGAAATCGTGCAGAAGAATCTAAACTCTCTCGCTCTCTCTCTCTCTCTCCGCATCCCCCTTAATAAACTATAATTTATTTCAGTAGCACATAAATAAAATTCACAAATTTCCTGCAATCAGATCATACAAAAATTTCTTTCGATTCAATGCCAAAAAAATAAAATAATTAATCAAAAGTCGAACCAGTATCAAATCGTCCAAAAAATTCAAACTTTCTCTCTCGCTCTTCCTCTCTCTCACTCATCCCCTTAACCAACCGTCCTTTATAAGACCCGGTGGCAGAAAAATAAAATTCACAAATTTCCTGCAATCAATTCGCACGAAGATTTCTTCTGATTCGATGCTCAAAAAATAAAGAAAAAAAAAAGGAAAAAGAAATAAAGAAAGAAAGCAAAGATTGACGAGTATAATGTGTCGTACACGATCCCGCATGTGTCGAATACGGGAAGCGTGCGGGACCGTTGAATCGTCGGGACCAAGGGCTCTCGGTCGTCTCCGAGACGATGGACCCCGACGCCGCCGGCCATCTGGATAACCGGGTCGAGTATAATAACTGGTAATTGATGCTGTGTCCTTTAATGGGTGAGACATACAGGAATGCCACTCTCAGCCGCGCAAAACCCGGCGGTGCTCGCTCATGCCCGGACGGAAAGACTCTCGCGACAACCAAAAACGTATGTGAAAATAAAACAAGAAATGAATTAAAAATGAAAAGGAAATAAATGAGTTAAATACGCCGTTATGTTTCGTCGTCGATATGACAATCGGATGGGGAATTCCGCAGTCGTCGTCGAGGGTTGAATTTGATTGTATTTAATTCCGGGGTCGGAGGAGATTTTTCTGAGAACTTGATTGGATTGTTTGTGTGAAGAAAAAGAAATTTTAGGAAAATGAATTGTATTAAAGTTGATTGGGGAGATTGATGGATGAGTAGAAAATTATTCGATTGAGAGGATTGTGACAGTTTATTTTCAATCAATTATTCTCTGATAATAAAATAATAATAATAATAATAATAATAATAATAATAATAATAATAATAGTAATATAATATAGTAATATAATAATAATAATAATAATAATAATAATAATAATAATAATAATAATAATAATAATAATAATAATTATTATTATTATTATTATTATTATTATTATTATTATTATTATTGTTATATTACTATATTATATTATATTAATATTATTATTATTATTATTATTATTATTATTATTATTATTATTATTATACTAATAATAATAATAAATTATTCTCTAATTAAAAAAAAAATTAATTATTGCAGAAATTTAAAAAGAATTGTAATAAATAAATAATAAAGATAATTATTATTATAATTAATCACACAATTATTACATAATAGATCTATCATATTAATAATTCATCATATCTTCAATAATACACGAATAAAAATAATTTATAATAAATAATAATAATAATAATAAGAATGAATTCCAAAAAAAGAAACAGCCCGAACGTAAATGAGTCGCAAAAATGAATGAACGTCTTTCTTTTTTTTGGTCAGGTGACGAAAGAAAATAAAACGATAGAAGAAAGGGGTGAAAGAAAGATACGCGAAAAGGGCGTACGTAAGAAGAGACCCGAAGGTTTCGTGTCTCCTCGAGTTACGACCCTCAATTATCAAGCCAACTAGTTACATCGCCGTCTTCGACAATGGATACACTCCGACGTTGCTTCCAGGGACTTCATTCATGCCTCTTCGACTATCGTGTATTCCCAACATTGTACTTTCGGGTCTTCCGCGGTCTTGAATGAACGGAAGCAGTTAGAACCCTTTCGTCAAAGTATATTTTGCACGATCTCCTATAGAATTTCAACGATTGCCTCAACCCTCCCTTAAATTTAGGGTGCAATAAAAAATACAATGATAGAACGGAAAATTAGATAAAATACAATAAAATGTAAATTAATAAAAATGTTTTATCAATTTTTAATAGAAAGTTTTTCCGGATGTTCGCCATTGGAAAATAAAATTATGGTCCACTCATCGACTAGGTTCGGAAAAATCGTAGGATTTTTTCAAAAGAATTTTGGACACCTTTAGCCTCAAGGCGGTACGTTTGGAACCTCTTTGAATATTTTGAGTTAAGATTGCTGAAGCTTGAAGAGCCATTGACGACAATTTTTCTATCTAAACGTCTACTAGTTAATAAAAATCTTTAAAATTATTTTAGATGTCTTAAGTTGACTTAACAAGGATGGATCATATTGTATTAATTAAATTACAACCACGTGTGAGACTAATCATTCATATTCATATTTTCTTCATGTATCTTTACTTATTGTTATTCTCATTTTTATTTTCATCTCACAATAATACATAGACAAATGTAAATACATATTATAACAATTCGTATAATTCACATACTTAATCAGACAGCGTTAGCATAAATAGTTAAAGGCCTGTAAAGCTCACGAAGAAGCGACTTAAATTTTTGATATCCCCTCAAACACCCCTCAAACCTTCCTCACACACAACCTCAAAAAAGAAAAACCCGATTTCTCATCATCCCTCGCTCATCAAAAGCAACAATAAACAATAATAAAAAACCCCCATAAATTCAATTCGTGTCTCATAGTCGTAGCGATTAAATACCATCCTCTTTTCATCCCCTCCTTTCGTTTTTAATTACAAAGAAATACCGGAAAGCAGGCGGCCGCGAATAATTTATCAAACCGCGATAAGAGGCGGGAAATGAGAACGATATTAAAGCGCTCGATGCTTGTCTGATCGTATTATCGTGGTTCAATCGCGTTTCGACGGATAAAAATATCGTAAACCGTACGCCGGTACTCTCTCATACAAGTACGTATTTATACGCAAACACGTACGCGCGTATAAACGTACGTTCGCTGCGGTAACAATAATTGTGTAATTGGTTATCTAATTACGCGAGCTTGCCGGATCGCGATCACGCGAAACTCGATGGAAACTCTTATGGCGAAGGTCGAAACGGAAGATCCGGAGATCGTTCGATCGCTTCTTCGTCGTCGGGTCTTTGGTTATAATCGCGTTTGCCGGTCGCGAAGGAGAGACTCAAGAACGCGCCGGTGGTTTACACCTGCGCACGCGCGCAAACCGATTAAGGAGACCGGCTGAATTTTTTTTAATTTTTTTTTATGCCTGTATTTTTATGTGGATGCGTGTATATATTTTTTTTCAGGGTTACCGGTCGAATGAGGCTCGGACGTTCGATCTGAGATCGTAATCCCGCGTGCGGTGCGCGCTTGTGAGGAAAAGGAAAACCTCTCATTAGTATCGCGCCGGGCGCCTGCGCGGTAGCGCCTCGTTAACGCCCTTTTTTCCCTTGGGATCTTCGTTGAGGTACCGCGGAAGGGAGCGGCTTGATCGGGGTAAGGACTTCGATGTTTGGGGAATTTCGGGGAGCTTTTTGAAGGGTTGGGTGTAGCTGGGTAAGGGTAGATTGAGGGATTTTTGAGGTTTTTTTTTTTTTTGGCAGGCGTGATTTTTATTTGGGGGTTTTTTTTGGTTGGAATGCACTATATAGTTAGAATATGTTAGAACGTGTGTTGAGGTAGTTGTGTGCATTTTTTTGGGGGCGGATTATTTTATTTTGGGGTGACTATGGACGTTGTTTCGAATTACTTCGTAGCTCTCGAAGGGTTTTTTTTTGGCAGGCGTAATTTTTATTGGTAGAATTTTTTTTGGTTGGAATGCGCTATATAGTATCTATTAGGATATATCGACGCTGCTTACGAAAACTAGCATGTTTCAAATTTCTTACGAAAACAAGCACGTTTGGCATCACCGCGAAAACTAGCACGTTTCGGCTTTTGCCGCGAAAACTAGCACGTTTCGGCTTTTGCCACGAAAACTAGCACGTTTCGATCTTCACTGCGAAAACTAGCATGCTTTGGCCTGCTTATTTTAGGGGTCGAAGCCGAAACATGCTAGTTTTCGCGGCGAATATCGAAACGTGTTAGTTTTCGCGGTGAAATTAGAAACGTGCTTGTTTTCGTAAGAAATCTGAAACGTGCTAGTTTTCGTAAGCAGCGTCGATATATTCAGGTACATACTTGTGTGAATTTTTTCGTGGGAGAATTATTTTATTTTGGGGTGACTATGAACTTCGCATCCTTGGAAGAGTTCATGCGCGATTGGACAAAAATTAGATTAGCCGGGTTGGGATTTTAAAAATCGAGAATTTTATTTTAAAAAACAATATTTTGCTGAACCCTTGATTTTTAGAATCGATGACATTTTTTAATAATTATTAGGGTTATTGTTATTATTATTATTAGCCTGGGCTATTCTGAGCCCATACGTCTCCCCCATAACCCACCCCCATCCAAGACCCCGATTCATGCCCTCAACCTCCACTCCCCCAACCCAAACAAAAAATCAAATCAAAAACCCCAAGAAAAAAACAACAAAACTCAACTTCATTCCATTCTGACTAAAATCACTCAAACAAAAAAATCCCTCGAACCTTATTTCCGCGTACGACTTCAATGCCCCTCCCCCGCCGCCCCCCTCCCCAAACCCCAAAAAAAAACTCCCCGCCCATGCCGAAATAATATCCAAACCCAACATTCCACGCCATTTCCGCGTATTCCATCCCCGAAATAAACCAAAAAAAAAAACAAACCACTATCCGAGAAATTCAATGGGGTCTCAAAAAAATAAAAAGTCAAAATACCAAAGCGCGCAAGCATTGCGCCGACGATTCGAACGAAAAAAAAAAAAAACGTCGCGGTAACGTCGCTCTCCGCCAATTTCCATAATTTCTTCGCGAACACCCTACTTATAACGCGAACGCGAATGGCGCTGGCGTCGTTTCCAAGCCCGGTGCGACTCGTTTCGCCTCGAGTATCATATGGGCTTTCTTCCTTGTTCGGTCGAGTCCTTTCCCTCCCTTTTCCCCTCTCTCTCTTTTCCGTCCTCCGTCGATATGAATGCGATCACCGAACGCGTACTTCTCTTCCCTACTCTCTCGAACAAATTCGGCATGATAATTCCGTACGTGTATGGGAAATACCGTAACGCGTGTAATGCAAACTCGTTGTGCCGCACTTATCGCGCGGCTGGTGTTGCCCCGGACACGTTTCTCGGAATCAACCCGTATCGGGTTCAACATTAAATTCGTAAATGCATCATTATTCTCATTGCCGTTTTTTTCTTTTCTCTTTTTTTTTTCTTTTTTTTGGGGACGCGGGTTTTCTCGACGGGTTTTGGAAATCGGTTTTTGGTTGGTTTTTTCGTGGCTGGAGATTCGGATTGAATAATGGGGGAATGAGGTTTATGAGAATCGGGGTTGTGGTTTCTGGTTATTTCTCTGTTATTTTTTCCGTTGCAGTTAAAGATTTTCGGACGATGCAGTATTATAGATCGTAGAGTATTAGAGAAAGAAGAAATGGCTGATGCGGGAATAACAACGGTGGAAAAATCGGTAGAAAATAATATTTTAGACGATAGAAAAATCGGCTGTCGATAAAACAGTCATGGAGGAAAAAATCGCTGGTGGGAAAATCGGTAGACAAAAAATATGTCGGACGATAGAAAAATCGGCAATCGATTAAACAATGATGGGGGAAAAAATCTCTGGGAAAAAAGGTGGTAGGCAAATCAGTCTAACCAATAATCGGATCACCGAGAAAAATCGGGACTCCGAGAAAAATCGGCAACGAGATAATTCATGCCGATCTTCATGAGAAAGCTATCAGAAACGATCAAGCCAATGCGATCACGCATATCGAATAATTAATAGATCTTAGAATAGACAGTATTTCTCTGTAATCGACGAAATAAACCGAAAATCGGCAATACATAGAACTAAAAGAACTCGTAGATATCCATTTGTAATAGCATGATTTAATCATTCGATTCAACAACGATTTTTCGTGTTCTTCCATGTTTCGACCAAGCATTGATGGATGAAGAGGGGAGGAAGGGATGCCGATCGTCGATTTATCTTCGATTCCGAGGCCGAAGGCGATCGATACAAAGTCATTGCGGCAGCCGAAAACTTACGCGCTATCGGTACGCTTTCATCAGGGCGTCGTCCGACCCAAACCTTCGGGTTTATATCGCACAAACGCACGATACTACAGTCGAACCTGTCGTAGCCGAACCCCTCCGATCCATCCTCTCACCGCTCAAGCTCAAAATTACGTAGAATCATCTTCTAACTCCAAGCTAAAAAAAATCGGTTCACAACAAATAACGCAGTATCGAACGTACAATCTCAAACAGAATATTCTCCCGCACTCCTTCGCCAAATCTCGACATCTCGAGTCGAAAACATTGTTCTCATACAGTTCGACGAAGATCCAACTGTACTCGCATCGTTCGTCGCACGAACGTAAAAGACCGCGCGTGCGCTCGATACCGATCGAGCATGCGCACGATGCGCACGCATGCTACACGCACGGGTGCTCCCTCCCCCCCCTCCCACCCTCCCCCCTTCGTCCCACCGTGTATATAGACCGGCTGAATTGATCGCGATTCAAGCGGTGACCGTTAAGCCCGTCACGGATGATTTCACATTCTGATGGGGCGAACCACGAAGACCGTAATTGCCCAGTCTCGGGGCTTTGTCTTATTGCCCTCGTGTCCGTGTCCAAGCTCACCGAATAAACGCGAAAGGTTTGGCAATAACGCGGCTGGCACAGTCCCGAATCGGCGTGACGTGTGTGGTCGCGTGTCCTCGTCCTCATCCTCGTCGTCGGTGTCTGACGTTTCGAACAGGGTGCCACGTTCTGCCAATATCCTACGGGGTTTTATCTGTCATGTCTGGTTCAATCGCGTCTTTTGTTTTACGTTGGTTGGCCATTTTGTTTTTTTGAAGGCACTGTAGCTTGACTAGGAATGTAGGTTAGGTCGGTTCGATCGAATGACGACCGGCGCTTTTTGATGACGTTTTTGTTGGCGTATGAATTTTTTTTAACATGGTGGGATTTTATTTCTTGTGATTGGTATTTTTTGACATTATCTAGAATGTTTTAAGCATGATCTGTAATTTTTTTAACGATTTTGGATGGATAGTTTGGTCGGAAGCGATTTTTGAAAATTGAACTGACCTGTGATGGTTGAGGATTTATTGGATTTGACATAACCCTACTTTTGATTGTTGGCCAGCTTTTTCGAGATCGTTTCGGGTTTGGCTAGGACTACAGGTTATGTGTGATTTTTTTGCAATCTCTTCTGCAAATCGTAGATCTTTCTCCCAAATTTGGCTACAAAATGGCCTCGAGAATCTCAATTAAAAAGTCACGACGGAGTAATATAGATCTTGTCACGAAAACGGATGCTGGAAAGATTCATCAAATCTCTTCGTTTTTCTCCAATCTAACCTCCATTTTTTCCGCGATGCCCACAAAAATCGTTCTCGTATAATTAACATAGAAAAATAAATCAAAATAAAATAAAATTCAACAAAACAAAACAAAATCCAGCGAAAACAACATAGCGGTAATTTCTCGTATGGCAAATTCCTCCTCAACGTCGTAAATCTGAAAATCAGAGATCTCAGTCACGTAAGACCCAGAAATGCTTTTTCGTCCGATTAATCGAAACGCTCAAAGACGTTCGACGCCGATGCTACGTAGACCTAATAAAAGTACGAAACGTTCAATCACATAGCGGGACAAGATGACGAGATGGGGGAGGCAATGCCGCGGCGATCCTCCCAATTTCTTCTCGGAAACAACCGTCGCGAGAGAGAAAGAGAAAAAAGATCGAAGATCAAAACAACAACGACAAAAACAACAACGCGGTGGGGAGAAAAAACGAGTCGTTGAGGGAATCGTCGCGAGGCATCTGGTTTTATTTTCGCGTTACGTCGAGTCGGGGATACACAAAGTATGCCCAAAACGGTTTCAACGAGTTTTTGACGAGTGACGAAGGCGAGTCGATCAGCCAAAAATATCCCGATCTCGCGAGATTCGATCTTCCACGTTCGCCGAACTTCCTTCGGGCCGGCTACGATGTACTAAACCGCGTGCGTTTGAGCGGCGCTGCGATCGCACAACGAAACTCGCTCGCGATCGCGCTAGCGCTGGCGCGACGACGACGCGCGAGTAAACGCGCAGCTGTACGCCATTTATGGTTGTCTTCGGCGTCTTTGCGTTTTTTTCTTCGCCACGACTCGAAGAGCGACCACGCTCGCGTTTGTACAACCTTCGAGAAGGGCGAGAGGGCCCGGGGAGGGGAGGACAGAAACGAACAGTCCATCGGGTTTGACGTACATCGTGTTCTCGCCTTTCCACGCATGCGTATGGATGTCAACCGCGATGATACTCCACTCGTCGAATCCGATTTCCAACGAGTATTGGTCGCTCTTGTCGCGAAACTGTGTTGTATGTCTTGTATCTCGTAACCGACGCTGTTATACAATATTTATGAGGATTTTAAGTTTTATTATTTATTTTTTTTTGAGCCTTCTGCCGATTTTATTTCGGCGATTATATCGGTCGAAATATTTTGGATACATTTTGTTTTCCAAGATTTTGGAATAAAATTGTTTGAAAATAATAATAATAATAATAATAATGATCATTAATGATAATAATAATAATTCATAATAATAATAATAATAATAATATTGATCATTAATGATAATAATGATAATTTATAATCATAATAATAATATTCATTTATAATAATAATAGGAATAATTTATTCGAAATATTTTGGACAAATTTTGTTTTCCAAGATTTTGGAATAAAATTGTTTAAATATAATAATAATGATAATAATAATAATATTGACCATTAATGATAATAATAATAATTTATAATTATAATTATAATAATAATGATCATTAATGATAATGATGATAATTTATAATAATAATAATAATAATCATTTATAATAATAATAGTATTCATTTATTATTATTATTATTATTATTATTATTATTATTATTATTATTATTAATATCATTATTATTATTATTATTATTATATAATATAATGTTATTTAGGTCATTCCTCTAATTTTTCTCTGCCCATATTTTTATCAGAATATTATACCATAAAATTGTTTCGAAAAATTATTATAATTACAATTATTATTCCAAGAAGGAATATTAATAATCATAATAATCTAAAAATGTCTGTCGTTGATAAATTATTGCAAATTCCTATTTTAAGAATATTGAAAACAGCACAAAGATAGACAACATACTGAAAAATTCCCGAACAATTTGCAAAGTCAATAGAAATGTATTTCTACAAATATTCAATAGAACGAATCTCAATATCAGCTTCATTGCATTGCTTAGATCCGAAAGATCCTCGACTGACAATCTCAGATTGACGATCTTTTTCTTTAAAACGTCATAATCTAAATTATTTCTTATCGGCTCTCCGTTTGGGAAATTAGTATGATCACGAACATTTTCTCGCGACTGAATAAAAATAGTCTCTGGCTCGTGCGAAATTTCGTATGTACTCGCGTCGAGTCTGACGTACGAGCGAGTTGAATACGAGTAATGATTTCCGGTACGAGGATCGAGCGAACGATCGAACGATGGGTTTCGGGGTGGGTTGACAAATTTCCATCAGGAGCGACGTCGCACCTTCGGGCGTTGATTACCAACCGAGCATGTCATTGCATCCGCGTTACGAAACGTGTGGATTTTTCGGCGACCAGTAGCCGTCTCGCTATCTCGTCGACGAGAGAGAAAGAATCGAAGATTCAAAATAATTAATCTGAAAAAAAAAAAAAAAAAAAAAGCAAAACGAAAGCACGCGAAGGAAGAACAACGCCGAGTGGAAGTCGCGAAAGCGTCGAGAGAAAGCGGAAGGACGTAAGTAGCGAGACGAAGAAGAGGAAGATGGGAGAAATAAGATTGAGGCTGTGACTTCGAACTCGACAAATCTCTCGACGTCGAAACTTTCCGTACGGAATTTATTTATTTAATTTTTTTTTTGGTTATGTTTTGTGTATTTTTCTTTTTTGATAAAATCGTTTCGGGAAAATGAACCATTTTTAATTTCTGAGCGTATTTCCGTGTGTGCTGGAATTTTCTTGTTATAATTTTATCGATAAACGGGGATTAAGATTATTTATTATTCTTTCATTTATTATTTTATTGTAATTCAGTCTTTTACTGATTCATTTATTTTTTTTTTTTAATTTGCGATGATGAAGATTCGTCTTTTAATTTTTTTTGTGAAGCATAATTAATCCAGAAATTTTTTTTCTCGTTCTCTCTCATTAGAAAAATGTATGAAGAAGTAGAAAAATTTGGAACAGGAAGAATTTATTTTTTATTATGCAAATAAAAAATTATCGAACTCGATTATACATATAATATCGCATCCTCATCAATTTCAAGCCTCGAATTGTTCTTTTTCTTTGATCTTTCTTCAAAATTTCAAACGAAGAAGAATTCAACGACAAATTTAACAAAAAAAAAGAGTACGACATACACCTGATGAATTCTTACCCAAAAAAAAAGGCAGAACGAGTGAGCAAGTGTGTCGCATTATGCAATTCACCCACGAAACCATGAAGAAATAATTCTACACCTGAAAAATTGCGCCTGTCTTTAAACCTTGTTGCGAGCACGTGTTGTTGTTCGCTTTACTTTTAATTCTTTCTTTCTTTCGGCATCTTTATTCACAGGTGCATTGTCAGGAAGTGTTTCCTCGTTGTTTCCGAACGGTTAACACCGCAAACGAAATAACCGTTGACTTTATTTCTGCGTACTTCGGTCTTTGTTAATGAGACGAAATGAAATAAAAATGAAAAACAAGAGAATGAAATAAAATGAAGCTGGAATTAAATTGAATAAAATGAAAATTATAATAATGAAATGGGACAGGACTGTGAAAAATAGAAGATTTGGTCGCCAGATGAAAGTCGAAGGTGGAAAAAAAGGTCGAAGGTAGGGTAAAATTATAGGACACGTGACCAAAGCAATTGCGTAAGAATAATTCACAGTCCACACTATTTTAGCCCTCCAAGTGTTGAATAAATAAATTTTTCATGGTTTTTTAATCCCCCTTAAGCCTAATTCTCCCTTTTCTGCCTCTTCCTCTTCTTCTTTTCTATTCTGTGCAACCCACAAGTGAGATCCAGTCCTGATGTTAATTTTTTTTCATCCTCTTCGGTGTTGGATCCAACCCAAAAAAAAAAAAAGAAAGAAAAAAAATTCTCGATGGACCTAATTTATCAATTTATTTGTATCTTCGTGTCTCACAGTTTGACGTGGAAAATTCGGTTCGAACGCGGTGTTGGCTTTTTACTACTCGATGTTAATTTCCTCATCGACCCTCCCACGTTGACCTTCCGGATTTACGGGGATCAGCGGATCTAGCTTGGCACACTTCCGGTCTTACGGTCTCGACGTAATAATTCGTAGGATAATTCTATGGGGATTTGGGATTTTTACGAAGGCGGTCTGTTTAGTTTTTTTATTTTTTTTAAATTTTATTCTCGAGGAATGAATTTGTGGAGGATATTTGTTGGACTCGTTCGTAACTTCCGGTTTATCACGCATGGGGTTGAGAGAGTCTGGGGATCGACTGGAAGTCACATCGTACTGTGAATTTTTGTGTTTCATCTGTGGCTTTGTAGTTTTGGGGGGGGGGGGGGGGGGGATTATTTTATATTTGGTGTTTGAAGTCAGATGCGGTGGAAAATTGCTGGATCAATATTTGATCATTTTATTGTGATATTTTATGTGCTCGCAATTTGTTGCATTTTGATGTTGGAAATGAGATAGAATTTGTTTTATAGATTGTAAGGATTTGACATTCGATATTAATTGATGAAGAATTGATTAATGGTAGAATTTATTTATAATTATAATCGTTATAATTGTTCGTTCGAAATATAATTTTATTCGTAGTTCGAAGCAGGTTTCTGTATTGGATTGTTTCAATTGAGCTTGAGGAAAACTTATTTCTAACTATTTTAAATTAATTTAGATTTTTTCTCATATATAATTATTCTAAATTAAATGCTAGAATTAATGAAAAATAAATGCTAATTATTACCGATCCTAATTTAAAAAAAAACCCAAACTAAATTATCACCGAAAAAAAAAATCATCCCCATCCCTGACAACAATTTCCAAAACCACCCCAAAAAATCCAAATAATCACCAAAACCACCCCAAACCCCATCCATAAAAAATCCCCAAAAAAATCTCAAAAAAAAGGATCAAAAACCCAAAACCCAGAAACTCAAAATTCCCCGATTTCGAAATTACCCCCCAAAATCTCCCAACCACCTCCTCCTCCTCCCAATCGTTCATCCCAAGCCTCATCAATTTTTCCCACGGTCGTAAAAAAAAAAATACAAACACACGCAATTTCCTTCAATTCTCCATTTCATTTTCGTCACGTGACTCCGTAACACGACGGAGCTCTTCACCCGCCCCTCTTTTTAATCGTTACGATCGCACCGGTCTTATATAAAACCCCGATACGTACCACGGGTGTTCACGCCTCGAACCATCCTCGACTTTTCTTCGCCACTTCCATGCGGGTTCCCGGATATTTGCCATATTTTATTGGATCTTGTGTTGTTTTTTCATTCTTTTTTCTCGTTTTTTTTTTATCTTCATTCTTTCTACATCCCTCTTAATTTTTTATTTTCTTTCGCTATTACGTTACGCGTTTCGAAGTCGTGAGGCGTAACAACGTTGGTTCACACGCTTCATCGACTTTCTCGGTGTCCCCACGTGTGCCGGCGAATCGTTGAAAACGATCGGGAGGGGCGGGAAAGGGGGAGGAGGGGGAGGCAAGGGCAAAACCAGGGGGTGAAGGAAAAAAAGAAGAAGGGAGGGGAAAAAAAAATTACACATCGCTGTGGGTACACCTGCCAAGGTTTGCATGTAATTAAAATTGTAACGTAGCACGTTGGGAATTATTTGTTGTTCTTTTTTTTTTTTTTTTTTTTTTTTCATGTGTATGTTTTTTGTATTTTGTTTTTTTTTTTTTTTTGGATGGGCAAACGTGGGTTCTGGGTGAAACGTGGGTAATATTCAGATGTGGATGTGGAAATAATGCGTGTGGAAGAGACGCATCATCGCTCCGTAGCGGGGGAGAAGGGCCTTAAGGAGATCCTCTGCCGGATAGCACGCTGACCACTTCCGCCACTCGTTTCACTACGCTAAATACATCTTGCTCGGTGAGATCTTGGATACCGTTAACCGTCTCGTTTCCGTCTGGCTTGGGAAGGTTTCTTGGTTTTTTTTTTTTTATTGGGGATTTGAAGTTTTAATTGATTGAGAATTGATTGGAAAATTATTTGATCGGTTGTGTATTTTTTTTTTTTTTTTTAAGATTGGGTTGTACGGTTTGATTGTCGGTAGATTTATTATTATCGTTGATTATTGATTGAGGATGTTTCAATGATTTTTTGAAGATATTTATAATATAATTTTTGTGATTTTTTTGAATACGGGATTTGTTGTATTTTATTTATTATTTTATTTTTAATCTTGATTTTTCGATTTCGTTTCTTGATTTGCGAAGGTAAAAATGAAACTGAAATAATATGATGTCAATAAATCTGGAATCAATTCATTTTTATTTTTATCTCGAAATCGAAGAAAATAAATATAATAAATAAAATTGAACTAAATGGATTTTAAAAAATCTGTAATAATTACAATTTTATTTATTATTTTATTATTTCCTGTCTCTAGCAAGCTACAAAAAATATCTCGTTAGTCTACATTCCACCGCATATAAACCTCAAAAGCCGCCCAAGAAGAATTCCATAGAAAATTAAATTTCCTTCCCAACCTCTCAAAAATAATTCGTAAAAAAATTAAGAATCACAATCAAATTCGTTCGTCACCGAAACGACCGAACCGAACACAAAAAAAAAAAAAATTCTTCTGAAATTAGTTTCGTCGAGAACATCCGAGAAAACATTTATCAACACACTGCAGCAACAGGTGTCTCAATATTTACCGCATCAGAGTCAATATTCCTGTAATTTACGGCATTCACGAAATCCTGAATGCATTATGCACCTCACTGTCACGATACACCGAATTCGAAAAGTAAAATATGACGAAAAAAAATAATCATCTTCAAAGGCACGAAAGATTCTTCGATTGTCGATAAACAGATGCGCTCGATTTCCATGTGATTCTTGAAATTTGAATTTCAAATGAATGTCTGTCGCGCGTCTGATTAAGAAAATGTGTCGATGCGACACGGTTTTGCCTTTAATTTGGGGTCTGGCGTATAAGTAGAGAGCAACGGCGAGGTGCGGGTGGTCTATTGAGAAACCTTCGTCGAGTGGATCATCGAAAATTTTGAAATTCGTTTCGAATAAACGACGATAATTACGGAATTACTTTTTTTTTCAACATTTTTTTATTTATTTGTAAATAGATATATATGGGGTATTCCTGGGAATTTCGGCAACTTCGGACAGTTGGGTCAAAATTTTTGCCTCCCAATTTTTTCCATTAATGTGTGTTGAAAATAAAGAGACACGTATTTCGGCGTTTATTATTTTGAGCCCCCACTTTTGAAATACGGTCAAATGAAGTTTTTGAAGTATTGACCACATTCGATCATTCAAATCGATATATCTCAGCAACGGTTAGTGATAACTCGAAAAACCACGGGTCTTTTTTTTTCGTTTTTGAATGCTCTATACAATGAAAACATTTACGATTATGTTGCACAAATTCAACAATAAGTTATAAATAATTCAAAATTAAAAATGAAATAAAACAAAAAACGCACTTTTAATTTTTGAAATGTATTTTTTTTTTAATTCCTTGAACAAAAACGAAAATTTAGCCGCCTTGAACTTTTTGGGCCGACGCTTCGTTCGGGAGTTATAAATTTTTTTGTCACAAAAAACCCGTAAATTTACGTATTTTATTAGTAAAAATTTGCATGAAAAAAAAAGTATCCTTAATTATTGAAATTGATTTTTTTTTCAAATTCCTTGGACGAAAAGAAAAATTTTGAGACCCGGCCCGACTTGGGCCGACGTTTCGTTCGAAAGTTATAGCTTTTTTTGGCATAAAAAACCGGTAAATATACGGATTTTATTAGTAAAAAATTGCATGAAGAAAAAGTACCCTTAATTATTGAAATCTATTTTTTTTTTAATTCCTTGAACGAAAACGAAAATTTTGAGACTCGGCCGGACTTGGGCCGACGCTTCGTTCGAAAGTTATAGCTTTTTTTCTTAACAACCGGGTAAACATTTACGGGTTTTTTGTGACAAAAAAATCTATAACTCCCGAACGAAGCGTCGGCCCAAAAAGTTCAAGGCGGCTAAATTTTCGTTTTTGTTCAAGGAATTTAAAAAAAAAAACATTTCAAAAATTAAAAGTGCGTTTTTTGTTTTATTTCATTTTTAATTTTGAATTGTTTATAACTTATTGTTGAATTTGTGCAGCATAATCGTAAATGTTTTCATTGTATAGAGCGTTCAAAAACGAAAAAAAAAGACCCGTGGTTTTTCGAGTTATCACTAACCGTTGCTAAGATATATCGATTTGAATGATCGAATGTGGTCAATACTTCAAAAACTTCATTTGACCGTATTTCAAAAGTGGGGGCTCAAAATAAAGAACGCCGAAATACGTGTCTCTTTATTTTCAACACATATTAATGGAAAAAATTGGGAGGCAAAAATTTTGACCCAACTGTCCGAAGTTGCCGAAATTCCCAGGAATACCCCATATATACAAAAAATAATAATAATATTAATAAATGAAAATAAATAATGATATAATTATTATTAGCAGAATATTGAAATTACTGATACTAATAAATTATTGCACGATTAATTATTTTTACTTATTGAAAATGATTAATTATTGATCTAATAATTATTATTATTATTACTGTTGGTTTATATTATGATTATCATAATAGAATTATTAATATTGCTCACGAATTATTATACTATTAATTATTTTTACTTATTATGACAATATTCTTACTATTATTATTATTATTGTTATTATGATATTATTATTATTATTATACTATTATTATTATTATTATTATTATTATTATTATTATTATTATTATTATTATTATTATTATTATTATTATTATTATTATTATTATTATTATTATTATTATTATTATTATTATTATTATTATTATTATTATTATTATTATTATTTTTATTATTATTATTATTATTATTATTATTATTATTATTATTATTATTATTATTATTATTATTATGATATTATTATTATTATTATTATTCTTGTTGTTATTATTATAATAATAATAATTATTATTATGATATTATTATTATTATTATTATTATTTATCATTATTATTCATATACAAATTTAAAAAATAATAAAATTTCCGAGAGAACAGAGAAAATAATATTAAAAACTAAGAAAAAAAGGAATTAAAAAATTATCGTCCATTATTCGTAACAAATTCACGTATAATACAATATATAAATACATTCTTCTTAAATCCTTCCAATGACACGTCATACCCATCTCGGTTATTTATGGAAAATTCGTTTCACTCTTTCGTCTCGAAATAAAATTCCACCTTCAACCATAATTCGACTCGTCGCAACAATGGCGCCGGTTTTGCATGACACTGAGGGTTAAATTGGTCGACCGTACCCGGATCGTTTTCACGGGGATGGAAATGAAAGGAGAAAGGCTCGAAACGGAATATGACAATGACTGAAAGGACAAAAAAAAAAAAATATGTTTTTCCACTTCGCGCTGTGAAATCTTTGCGAGAAAGAAAAATTCTTTTGTATCGCTCGTTGGAATCTCGAGCGCGTCATGTTTGGACCGAAAAATGCGTAACCATGAAAATAAAAGTTGCGGTGAAAGAGACTGTATTACAGGTGTCGCAGTGTCCCGAAGCAGCAGGGGGGGAGGAGATGGGGATGGGATCGACGGAAAAGTGCTCGAAGGGTGCAAAACGGTTCGAAAGAATTTGCACAATAAAATAAACGTGGCGAGGGTCAGGTTGTTGAGGACTTTTCCCAATCCCAGAAGAGAAATAGATCATAAATTTTCACCCTCAGGCAGGGATGAAGAACGAAGGAAGTAGTTTTGCGGTCCCTCGCAACCCCAAAAGCTTTCAAAATAATTTTTATGAGGGTCGTCTGTTTTTAATTTGCGTCTTTGTGGAGTTTTGGGCTCGCAGGTTCGTTGAATTTGCATTTTTGCCGGGATATGAGATATGATATGAGCTGTATGGGGCATTGTTGGGTTAATGAGGCACCCAAGAGCTGACGGGCTTTTGATTTGGATGAAAATTTTCTTTTGTCTCGATGTTCTTGACTGGGAAAGCGTTTGACGATTTTTTTGAAAGATTTTTCCAGACATTTTCTCGTCACCGATGAATTTTTAAAAATGTTTTTTAAATGATTTTTTAAAATTAATTACTTTTGGAACGAAATATTCAATTTTTTTCCAACTTTCTCTGGAAAAAAATTGGAGTTTCACCAATTTTAGTAAGCTTTCTAACTAATAAATAATCCAGCAAGCAAATGAATAAATTAATCGATAAATGAAAACCAGAGAAATAAATAACTTAAATGAATAAATTAATAAATAAATAAAAACCAGAGAAATAAATAACTTAGATAAATAAATAAATAAATAAAAACCAGAGAAATAAATAACTTAGATAAATAAATAAATAAATAAAAACCAGAGAAATAAATAACTTAAATAAATAAATGAATAAATAAGAAACAGAGAAATAAATAACTTAAATAGATAAATAAATAAATAAAAACCAGAGAAATAAATAACTTAAATAAATAAATAAATAAATAAAAACCAGAGAAATAAATAACTCAAATAAATAAATCAATAAATAAAAACCAGAGAAATAAATAACTCAAATAAATAAATCAATTCATCCGTTATTTGCAAGAAAAAAAATAAAGAACTCGAATTTAAATTTTTAAAAACCACTGACAGACTGTAATCGCCGAAATATAGTTCGATGACCGACGTTCGTGGAGTTATTGTTATTCGCCGGGGTTCCTTGGCACGCGTTACGTGCACAAGTTCCGAGACGAAAGCGAAATCCCGCACGCAACCCCCTTAGGGATGCACCGTCTTCTTCTTCTTCTTCTTCTTCTTCTTCTTCCTCTTCTTCTTCTTCTTCTTCTCCTCGTTCTTCTTTTTCTTCCTCTCCGTCCTCTCATTCTCGTGCACCGACCAGTAAAACCAAACCAAAATGCAAACGTCGTTTCCCCGTCAGCGACTTTTGCAATCCCGATGACAGGTGCTTGAACCCGCGATGCAACAATTCCTCAACGATTCCAACGACAATTATATATTTCTTACAATGTCGAGAAACTGCGGTCAGCCCGCAGACCTAATGAGTCAGAAAAAAGATAAAAGAGTAAGAAAAAATGTATTTTTTTGCTCAGGATTGTTTTTCAACCCCCAAAATCGTGTACATGAGTCATTCGTGTCCTTCCAATTTCATACTTCAACCACTTTTTACGGCAATTTTATACTTTTTATTGCATCAATTATTTTCTTCATTAATAAAATAATTATTAAATCGTAAAGTAGAATAGTTCGACGGTATTTCAGGATTTTTAAAGAATTTTCAGTACCCCTTAAGTACCCCAAAAATTCAACAAAAACGAGTAATCCATTAAAAAAAATATTCCACGTTTCTACAGTTAATATTTTTATTCTCCCAAAATGCGAAGAACTACAAAATTTCGGGAAAAACAAAAAATCAAAGATTACAAGAGCTTTAGGGGGCGAGGGGGGAGGGGAGGGGATTATTTTTTCTGCTTTATATTTTTTTAATCCGCCAGGTACTTAATTTACCGTTAATTAGCTCAGCATTTGCTTTTTTAAAAAATTTATCTCTCTCCGTTTCTCCCCTCTCACCTTCCCCCCCGGCTTCCCCCTTCTCGTCACGTTCGTTGGGCCCCGATCGCGGGGCCTCGGTGTAATCTGTGGCACGAGCTACCCGCTGGACTGTGGAACCAGCGGGTTAGACGAAAAGATGTTTAAAAAAAAAAAAAAAACGAAGACAAAAAAATAAAAACCAAACGAAGCAGAACTCGGCCGCCACGCGCCCTCCCGCGCCATCTGTCGCGGGCCCCGGAGTCGTTTGCGGGGACGCCATATGCCGTTCCGGGGCCCGTCTTGCACCCCACAAGATCCGCCACCTTCTTCGGACCCTGAAGATTCCACTGATATCAATCATTTCTTTTTTTTCTCTTCGAGAGTCCTTTTGTTTACTTTTATTGTGTCGTTTTTTTATTTATTTATTTTTTTCGCATAGCGACGTCGATGTAAGGCCCCAAAAATATTTCGGTGATATCGCGATCAATTTGATTTTGTCAAGAGACTTTTCTGTCAAGTTCTGCACTTTTGATATTAGTTTTTTGAATTATTGTTTTTTTTTTTTTATGGTGGAGTCGAGGTAAGACCCAAAAAAAAATATTTGGATTGGGCCTTGTGAGGATTTTGAGTAGATAACGATGTAATTTATTATGTAATTTTTTGCAGAGATTCTTTACGATTCGTTATATCAATTTAATTTCCATGGGACCGTTGGGGCCTCATTATTGTCGAAATCAATAAGGCCCAACAATTAAAATAGTATTACATTGATAGATAAATAGTAGTATACATCGATACAAACTCTGAGACTCGAAATATACCCGTTTTACGGAATCATAAAATGATGAAACTGAGTAAGGCCCAATTTTTTCTAGATTGGGCCTTATGAGAATTTTCGAGCTGATAACGATGCAATTTATCATGTAGCTCTTTTCAGAGGTTCATTTCGATTCGTCATATCAATTTAATTTCATCGTCAAAATTAACAAGGCCCAAAAAAAATAGTAACATTGATACAAACTCAAAAAACTCGAATTATAGTCGTCCCGAAAATCATAAAAATAATAAAACTGAGTGAGTCCTCAAAGCGACACGAGAAACTTTGATTGATAAACGATTCGACAAAATCGAGCGTGAGATGAAACAGTACAAACCCAAATAACACATATACATATATTTGTATCTATGTACAACACACGTAGATTCAAAGAAAGAAGGATGAGTCGAGATTACCGGAATAATTACAATGTAATAGTACCGATAAGCCGGTATTATTGCCTCGAGGGTCACATAAATTCTCGCCACTGTGGGGGCGGTAGGATAAAGTCCCTTCTGCATCCCAGTGACAACAAAGGTGTTACACCGGGTATTTTTTTATTTCATTTTTATTCCTTCTCGTTGCCGTTGTCGAATCGTATCGTGGGGACGGGGGAAGAGGGATGACTCTGGCATCGCAGCGAGGGTGAAGAAGTGGCGCTCTTTCATGTCGAGGGCTTTTAGTTTTTACCTGGCCACGTGGCGAGGCGTGCAACACACGGGAGAGACAGTTGGGGCTCACGGAACGAATCCACACTCGGCTGTCGTGCAATATTGGGCTTCTGGAAAAAATTGAAGCATCAAAGAAACATCAGCAATTTTATTTTATTTTGTTTTATATTTTATTTTATTTTATTTTATTTTATTTTATTTTATTTTATTTTATTTTATTTTATTTTATTTTATTTTATTTTATTTTATTTTATTTTATTTTATTTTATTTTATTTTATTTTATTTTATTTTATTTTATTTTATTTTATTTTATTTTATTTTATTTTATTTTATTTTATTTTATTTTATTTTATTTTATTTTATTTTATTTTATTTTATTTTATTTTATTTTATTTTATTTTATTTTATTTTATTTTATTTTATTTTATTTTATGGTATTTTATTTTATTTTGTTTTATTTTATTTCAATTCAACTGATTTCTCGTTTATATTTATAGACTGAATATTTTTTTTGTCAAGTTTTTCATTTGTTGTTTTCTTGTTTTTTATGATTTTTTTATTTTATTTTGAGATTATGATTTATTTTATTATTTATTTTATATCGATTTTTGATGATGCTAGAATGGGTTTGGATTTACTGTCTTTTTTCTTTGATGGTTTTGTCAATTGCTACCCTTTCGAGTAGGGATAAGTAGACGGCGATTTCGCAAAGCCGTATTGGGGATGAATCGCGCAGCAACGGGGGGTGATTTTATCGCCGTAATTTTCACAAACGACAGTCAGATGGTCTAACGACTTTATAAGCATTCGTAGTCAGCGGATTTTTAATTACTAAATCAGAATTTGGTACAATTCGTGTTCAAAAAATACAAATGAGAATTATTAAATCTATGAATGCGAGAAAAAAGACATTATTTAAAAAAATATCACACTTTTTCAAACATAGTTTTGAGAATAAAGAATTATTTTCTATTTTATTAATATATTATTAACTTCTAGAGATCATTTCACCACAAAATATATAAATCGGTTATTTTGCCAAAATTTACAATCTTTTACTCGCAAAAAATATTCATTGACTAATTTTCTGAATCCTCGATTTTTTGATTCATTGAATTATTGATTAATAGATTCACTGATTAATTTATTTATTCATATATTTGTTTATCGATTTGTAGATTCACTGATTAATTTATTTATTCATATATTTATTTATCGATTTGTAGATTCACCGATTAATTTATTTATTTATTCACTTATTTATTTATTTATTTATTTATTTATTTATTTATTTATTTATTTATTCATTCATTCATTTATTTATTTATTTATATATCCATTCAAAGACCATGAAAAAATTCTCCACCAGATGGCAACGAGAATCTCCTCACCGACCCGAAAAAAAATTTGAAAAATCTACCGAAGATTACTCCGTTAATTATCTTTTCATGGTTAATTTAACGGAACAGTGACTCGTAGTCCCGATAATGGATCCCGAGTGAAATTAGACGTTCCAACAATGGGAGCCGCATATCCAAAGCGTTACCGAGAATTCGTGGCTTATCAACTGTTGCCACCGAACGATCGTGAACCGACGTTAATTCATTCGGCGGAACATCGACACACGAATACGGAACAATGTGATTCGTACTTATCTGATCAGCTCGTGAACAGTCTGTTCGAGTCATTTTATGGAACACACGAAAATCGTGAATAATCAAGGTAACGATAATTTCAGGCTAGGTCGAGGATGTCGTCACGATCGAGAACAAAGAAAATATCTATTTCCAATTGTTCTTTATTACGTTTGATTTTTATTCTTTTTTTTCCAACGTTATCCGATTTTTTCAACAATAATTGGGGGTTGAGGGAGGATTGGAAATGGGGAAAAGAAAAGCTATTGTACTGTAATGAAGATAGAGAGATATTGGTTTGATGAGAGTGATGTAATAAGTTTAATTATTTACGATGTTTCGAATTTAATTTTATTTCGGACACGAGGACACAAAAGAAAATAATTCCAATTGTTCGACTCGAGTTTGAAACATTGAAAGACAATTCTGAGAAATTGAATTTGGTAGAATGAGTTTGGATTTTAATTATAGAATAATAATATAAGATTGTTGTAAATATTATTCTATATTATCGAAATATTTATAAATAATGACAAATATTATAGAAATAATAATTGAAATGGAATACCATTATAATAATATGAGGAATAAATGAATAAATAATCAAATTTCTCATTAATAATTATTATATTAGTTATTATTTATTAATTAATGAATAATAATTCATATAATATATAATTTTTTCCCCCAAAATCGTCCATTTTCGTACCATTATTAAATATTATACAAACAATAAATTATATAATATTTATCTATCATTTTTTTCCTAAAATCGTTGATTTTCGTACGATAATTAAATATTATATAAATGATAAATTATATAATATTTATCTATTATTTTTTCCTAAAATCGTCGATTTTCGTAGGATTATATAATATTTATCTACAATTTTTTTAACCAAAATCGTCGATTTTCGTTCTATTATTAATCATATGAATAATCATTTCGATAATATTCATCAATAATTTCATTTAACCCTCAAAATCATCGATTTTTTGTTGGTTTATTTTCTTCCCGACCGTTAACAATAATTATTTATCGATTCGGTCGATTGCCGATCGACGTTCCTCGCCTACCAGCATTTTCAAATACGCCCGTCTGGCACTGTGGCCGTGCACCCGGTGCGAACGGAACCGATACCCGCAAGTGATCGCCAAGACTCCGCCAGGTTTATTAGGAAGCGGTGAATAAAGTATATATATTACGTGTTTCTCGGAGTTGGCATCTGTCCCCTATCGGTTATTGCATTCAACTCGGAAATATGTGAACCGTAGTCACGTACACGACGCTTCGCGGTGAGTATTTATGCATTTTGTATAATCGTACGAGAGAACCCGATGCTCTATCGACGCGTGTTTCTTTTGCGGTCGGTAAACCCTTCGAATCCACGCTCGGGACTCACCGATGGTTCTTCGAACTCTCACGCGATCGTAACAACGTCGTTTCGTCGATGCTCGTCGTTGACGAGAAAGAAAAATGAGTTTTGTTCGATTTTTTGTCGAATGTTTGCAGCGACGCCATTTTGTGGAGAGGCGAGCGCGACGCCATTTTGTCGAGAACAATCGATGGTGCCATGTTATCAAAGAGAAACAATGGAGCTTTTTTATCAAGAAGAAATAAGGCTGCCTTTTTATCAAGAAGAAATGAGGCTGCTATTTTTTCTGCACTAGAGACGACAGAGAAGCCATTTTGTCAAAAGATGATCGAGACGCCATTTTAGCGAGAAGCAACGATGACGCCATTTTGTTCACTTTCAGACCATTGCTGGATTGCAAGGATTTTCTTCGAGGACGATTTTTCTTCTCTCGACTTGACGCAATAAAAGAAAAATGAGTGAAAAATGTGTGAATTGTATTATCCGCCATTTTGAATAATTCGAAAAGACCCGGCATGTATGTGTATTTCCAATTCTCAACCCGTAGGTGATAAACTGTGATAGCGAAGTCGTAAAGTTGAAGGGAAAAGAAGGAGAAGAAGAAGAAGCTAAAGAAGAAGAAGAAGAATTTCCGGAAGTGCTATGTCTTCGGTTTTACAATGTGTCGGCCCTCGGCGAGTCCTACGAAAAACGCTGGGCCGTCTGTTTTCGGAACATCCTCGGAAGGACCTCGTAAGCGCGTGCCCGGCGGGTAACTTCGCCAAGCACCTTTGTGAGCGCGGCGCGGTTTCACGATTGAGCGCGTGCCATGTGGCGAAAAACCCATTTCCATCCCCGTTCAGGATTTTCCGGTCTCGGCCACACAAATTATAACCAACTCGAGAAATGTATAAACACATACAGCCCCTTAAAAATTCCGTTGGCTACCGAAACAATTCCAACGGTTGAGGTAGGAAAAAAAAATTGACCCATTCTTTCGGAGATTGAATAAAGACTTTGAAAATTTTATATTTTATATTTTATATTTTATATTTTATATTTTATATTTTATATTTTATATTTTATATTTTATATTTTATATTTTATATTTTATATTTTATATTTTATATTTTATATTTTATATTTTATATTTTATATTTTATATTTTATATTTTATATTTTATATTTTATATTTTATATTTTATATTTTATATTTTATATTTTATATTTTATATTTTATATTTTATATTTTATATTTTATATTTTATATTTTATATTTTATATTTTATATTTTATAAGTTAACTAATTAGAAAATTCGGCATCAACGTCGACAAAATAATCCAATATCGCAAGAAAAATGATTAATGATAGAACGTTGGATCGTGAAAATTAAACCAGGGGGAATTAAAAATCCGCGTTTCGTAAGAACCCTCGGTGGGCTATTCGACCGTCAATGAGCCCATGAATCGGTGAATCTTCCGACCGGAGAGAACACCATAACTGCGGGGTGGAAGGAGGAGAGGATGGTGCGGGGGCGATTAGCAATTAACTCCGGGGAAAGGCCGGTTTTCGAAAAGAGGGTGAATGAAAAAGGCGTTGAGCCGATGGTCATCCCCCTACCCCGTCGTCCCATAGTCGTGCTCCACCTCCTCGTCCTCGTCCGGGATCGTTCGTGAACCCCTCGATTTCCGCTTGTCGGAAACGTCATGTGGCACATTAATTGGACCGGCACCGGGGAATATAAAAGAAGATGATTCGTTCACGTCCCGGTCACCCTCCCCCGCCCTTGTGTGTTACACACGTTGAACAAAAACCCCATAACCGTGGTTCACGATCTTCCACTCATCCCCGAGAATCTCCGAGTCGAACTCTTAAAAAAAAATCCCCCATCGATATACCAATTTTTATTTTTTTAATTTGAAAAAAAGAATTTATTATTGAAAATACGAACAAAGATTATTTTGAACATTTTTGATAAAAAAATGTAATCGTTTGTTTGATTTAAATCATATTGAATTTATTCATTAGTATGTCATTATTGTTATTTCGAGAATGGAGTGTTATTTATTATATCGAATTTAATTTATACTCGTCAGTCAAAAATTGATTATTGAATATTTATTATATCTACATTTATTTCCTTTCTATTAGAATCTTCAAAGTATTTTGAAATTGTTAGAATTTTATATCATACTGAAATATTCTTGAACAAATTTGCCCTCCAATTAATGATAATAATAATAATAATAATTATTATTATTATTATTCGAAAAATCTCAAAATACGATACAGCTTCCGTCAATGAAGATATTGCACTTAATTAGAGATCATCGATACAAATTATCGTATAAATTGTATCGAATCGTATCGTATCAAATTCAATTTTATCATAATAATAATAATTATTATTATTATATTATTAATACGGAAATAACGTAAATAATATTAATGATAATAATAACAATTATTATATTATTAATAGTAATAATAATGATTATTATTATTATTATTATTATTTCGCTATAATAATAATAATAATAATAATTATTATTATTATTATTATTATTATTATTATTATTGTTTCGCTATAATAATAATCATTATTACTATTATTATTATTTAGGTTATTGCCGTATTAATAATATTATTATTATCATTATCAAAATTAAATTTTTATACGATAATTTGAAGGCGCAATATCTTCATCGACGGAAGCTGTATCGTATTTTGAGATTTTTCAAAAGAAATCGACGAGCCCACGTGCAGAAGCTCGAGTAAACGCCAGACGGTTCTCGTTCCTCCGCGTCTGCTGCTGCTGGCGCTGGTGCTGGCACCGCTGCTGCTCCTGCTGCTATCCAGAAACACGATTTTTCGTTTTGTTTTTCTTATTATTTTCGAGAATAGACGTGAAATTCGTCGGTCCGTTAGTCAGAGGATAGATCGATCTCCGATCGGTTGACGACGGCAAGGATCGTCACTCTCTTGGTATCTCGTTGGATCGTCTGGCACGCGTGCCAAAGGATCGTCCTCGTGGCGCGTCTACATAGACACATTCGGAGCAACGACGGCAGGAGCAGATGTGCTTTCTCGAGACACTAAATTTCGTATCGCATTTCGATAAATCGTCCAACGTTTCAGAGAAATTTATCGGAGAAGCCAATTAAAAAAATACTTTGCGAGAACAAAATAATGATTAAAGATCGAAATGAAGAACTGAAAATTGAAGAAAAGATTTTTTTTTCTGAGAGTTTCGTTGAGATTTGACGTCATTGAGTCAATTGCGAAATTGTGCTACGAATAAAAATACAAAGTTTTCAAATATTTACATTGATCAATTTAATTTTTCAACAATTGGAGAAAATTTTAAATTTAGTACGAAAATTTGGGCACAATAGTCAAATTAAAAAAATTCCATCATCTCTCAGCTAAAAAAAAAAATACATACAAAATGTCTACCATCTGCAAATTTGTATATAGAAAAAAACAACCAAAATTCTTCTCTACAAATTCATAACTTCCTCAAATAATTTCAAAGGCTCGAAAGAGTTGCGTGGTCTATTCAAATATCGAAAATTGGAGAATTCTCGAAGAAAAACATCGGAAAGAAGGGAAAATAAAATAAAATGAAAATAGCAAATCCCGAGTAAATATAATTTCCGGTTATTTCTTCGACATTGTATCGGATGGAAAAGAAAAGATCGGGAGGGGGGGAAGCGGTGGTGTCGGCACTCGCCGCGGTGGAGCGCCTTATGGTCGAACGATGGCTCGTACGCCTGCATTGTTATCGGATGTATTGGCTCGTCGATTCAGAACGGACAATAGCCCGACATAGCGTGGACACAGGCTCGGTCAGGTGGTCGGAGAAGGATTACCGGGTACTCGTTAATTGGTCCAGGGTTCGTTGGACCAAACCCGCACCCATAGCGAGATCCTCTTTGGCGAATTCGCGTCAACTTCTTTTTTTTTTTTTTCCATTTTTTCTCGACTTATTTCTGCTTTTTTTATGGGTTGGTAACAAACTTTTCTATTGTTGGTTCTGTTTATTATTATTTTGTCCGTGTGATTGTTTTTTTCGCGAGAATTACAGGAGTTGATAGGACTTTTGGAAAATTGTATATTTTAGATTTTTCACCTTGCAGAGTTTTATGTTTTCTGGTTTATTATTATTTTTTGAGGATTATAGAAATTGATGGAGTTTTCTATTTATGTTGTGAATTATTTTGGAGGTTTTTCGCTTGGAAGAGTTTTCTGTTATCAGTTTAATTATATTATTTTGCCTAGAAGATTGGTTTTTGATGGGAATATTTATTATTTATTTGTTGATAATTATCATAATTATTCGATTAAATTATTTATTATTCTCTGTTTAATTCATTGCTAATTATTTCTTCATTTATACATTTTTTTTCTCCTCAGACTTTTTCATTCTGAGTTTTCAGCCACAAGATTGGTATCTCCTAAAAATATCTATTATTTATTTATTGATAATTATGTTAATTATTTAATTAAATTATTTACTATCCATCCATTCAATTCATCGCTATTCATTTCTTCATTCCTCACTTCTTTTCCCTCGCAAAATCCCTAATTCCTCCAGAATCCCCCAAACCCTCAAACCCTCCGCCCCCCCAACCCATCCATGGGCTTTCCCGCGTCAAGCCATCTCATTTCTTGCACAAAAGGGGTTCATCGTCCGTTGTTCAGCCTCTCGCCGCGTTGAATGCCAAATTCGGTCGTTCGGTCATCTCTCCACGAAAAGTCACAACCGCTCAACAAACCCTCGGACGCAAACGTCTCTCCTCATCGGTCTGACAAATGAGAGACGCCCGCGAGCCATCTCGACCAAATAAGTTTTAGCGGAAGCATCTTCGTCGCTTCTACGGTTCTTCTTTTCTTCTTCGACTTCTTGTTCTCATCCCGAGTGCCGAGGAAACCCGCTCGCGCGCGTTGTTCTTCTCTTCTTCGTCTCCGGGGGATTTTTCGGGCGAACTCCGGAACGCGTGTAAACTTCGGTACCAGAAGTCACGTGATTGGTACTCGAGATTGGGATGCTGGAACGCGGGCTGGACCATTTGTTTATGGGCCCGACGAGGCTGGACCCTGGGGGCGAATGCAGTTTTTGATCGATCGGCCACCTTCGTCGCCCTTCTGCGTCATTCTCTTCTCTTCCTGTCCTTCTCCTCCTCATCCTCCCCCCCCCCTCCCCACTCTTGAATTTCTTTGGATTCTTTTGGTGATCCAACATCACGCTTGCAGATTCCATCAACCTTTCGTCAGTGTTGGACAGCCCTTAGGCGCATTTTTATTCGAAGTATCGAATGAATAAAGAGTGGAGAAGGATTTTGGGGTTGGGAAATAGGGATGGAGAAAGTATATTTGTATTTTGGACTTATGTATCGTTCAAATACTTATTGCCAAATTTATTTGACGATTGAAATTACTAAATGATTTAATATCAAACGATTTGAATTGCTGTATGTAGTTTTGAGTATTTTTTTATTGGGAAGTTTGAAATACTGAGTAGAAAAACAATTTGGTGAAGATGATCCGAATTAGTTTCATGATTTAGCAGATTTTTGGAAATTTTTGTCTTTCGAACTTCGTAATTGAAAATTAATATACGTTTTGAAGGTTGCATTATTGTGACGATTATTATGCTAATTATTAAGTACGGTATCTCGATAGTATGTATCTAAATTGGTTTAAAAAAATATTTAAATTTGAAAAAGTTATCAATACTTTTGTCCAAAAAAATTCTCTTTTCTTCATTTTTTTGTAATTATTTCTTGACCAATTGAGAATTATAATTTTGGAATAAAACCGACTGCGTTTAATTCTCCAAAAATCGAAGAACACTTTGACCTCCCGAGTATTTTCAAAATAACGAAGACACTTATTCAAAGCACGATTCAATTTTAATTAAATTTAATTCACAGATGAGATGAATCATTTTTTGGAAAATGGCCACAAGTCGAATTTTTACAACTACTCGCGTGCACCATAAATCCCTCGCTTCGATGATTTTTATCGACTCGCTTTTGCCTTTATCGCGCATTTATTCTTCCGACTCGTGCTTGGCTCAACGCGAATACGTCGTTTGGTATCGGTTTAATTACTTCGCCGATGAGGTACGGCGAATTACACGGAGTGAAAGTAACCAAGTCCTTTTAGGACTCAACCCGTTGACAAATAGTTATTGCACGTGACGGCAGCTGCTCACGAGCATGATCGCGAGCGAGTAAATTCTTCTTTAATTCGTATAAATTGCATAAAATAATAGTCTGAATCGAAAAAGGGGGAATCGCACACTCGGCACTTAGCGTACGGGGCTCGTCGTCGCTCGTGCGGACGCGGGTTCGATTCCGGTCGCGAATGATAATTTTTTTTTTTTTTTATATTTCCACAATTCAAATAAGGCGAATGCGATCTCGATTTATAAAGCTAAGAATAAATTAATTATATAAGCATTAAGTCACTGAGTATCTAAATACTATTAAATTGTGTAATAAACTTCCGCCATTTTTTTATTTTATTTTTCGCCCGGAATTTCGTGGTATGCTAGATAAAGTACACTATATGAAAGATATTATAAAGTATATTATACGGAATAGTATATTATACCGCCCAACAAATCAAAAAATGGCGGGAAAAAAATTAAACCCCAAGGACGTCGCCAATTTCTTCCGCAATCAAATATTTTAAGTTATGTTGTTTTTCCCTCGTTTCGACTTTTGATCCCGCCATTTTGTCAAACAAGCCAAGCAAGAAAGGAGAGATTGTCATGCGTCTTGCGAATCGTACATTGGCATCTGCTTTTCGTTTTTTTTCTTCTCATTCGCGACGTTTGTACTTGGAATAATCAATGGAGTCCTAGCGGTCACTTCAAAAACACGAGGTTTTGCGGAGAAAGTCAATACCGGGCTGCGATTGAAGGCCTGAGATCTTCCGATCTTCTTAGCCATCTCTCCCTCTCTCTCTCTCCTTCTCTCTCTCTCTCTCTCTCCCTCTCTCTCGTTCGCCCGAGAAGAAGGACAAGATCTCGGGTGACAAATTAAAAATGAGCGTCGTCACGAACGCGCGCGCGTTGCCCATCGCTTCCACAGCAGCTGGGCCGTTTTGGCTCACGCCGTATAAGTTGTTCGCGGACGGAGGCGAAGGCCCGGAGGGCACACGAGGCCCTGTCTCGATTCGCATTGACGTGAAAACACGATTCGTCTTAATGGATGTTTTATTAATGAGGCGACGGTGAGGGAGCAACGTGACGGCGATGATGACGCGTCACGTGGTGCGGTCCTGTCCGGTGAAACGATGTTGGATTCGGGGTTTTGATGTCGGTCAGCCTACGGTGATGATCTTTTTGGCGAAGAACAACGACAACGGCACCGGGAATCAACGATAACGAAGGGAGAAAAAACAATGTGCTGACAATCAGCGCGATTCCTTTTTGGATGGTTTTGAGATTTACGAGGTCGGATTCTCTTGGGACGTCACAATGGACGAGTGGTGGAGTTTTGGATGTGCTGGGCCCAGAGGACAGGTTTGGGGGGGCCTTCGATGGGGACCTTTTGGGGATGGAGGTGATTGGGAAAAGTGATTGGAGACTTGGTATTGGTTGGGGGATTTTATTTTGGGAGACTTTTGAGATGCTGAAGTTGATTGCTGATTTTTTATGAGGTCTAATAGATCTGTTAATGACGTCTTTGATTTTTTTGGTGATATCACGGATTTGAGATTCGAATAGGCGACTGTAGGAGGTCCTGTTTGTCAGGAATTGGAAATCGTCGACTCGAAACTTCGGATTTCTTCAGAAGGATTCTGATCAGGACCATCCATTAGGAGATTTTAATCGGGCACTTAATTTAGAAGCGATTCTTGGGAGCCTGAAGTCGATTGCCGATTTTTGATGAGGTCTGATTTGTCTGTTGATGGCGTCTTTGATTTTTTTGGTGATATGAAGAATTCTGGATCGACTCGAATTGACTGCAGGAGGTCCTGTCTGCCTGGAATTTGAGAAGATCGACTCGAAGCGTCGGATTCTCTGATCGTGATCAGGATCAAGACCTTTGATCATGATCGACGGTCATGACGAATCAAAGCCAATCAATTTATCGATTCGTTACGAATTAATTGGACCAAAGTTGGCTGTATTTGTGTCAAATTCACTATGATTTGAAGTCATCCCAATTTTTCTTAAAATCCCAACCGATTTGTCATCAAACCCAACTTCTCCAATCAACGTCACAACCACTCAATCAACATCCCACCCATCCCCAAATCCCAAAACCTCCACCCTAAAATTCCCTCATTCAAAAAAAAAAAATCCAAAACATCCAAGCCTAAACAAAATGGCGCTTGATCTCCCCCAAAAACAAAAACCTCAATCGCATCCCCGTGAATCTTCGTACGGGTGATTCACCCGTAACGATTTAAGTACATTCGTTCACCCTTAAGGGGTTGAATTTTATCGCTTCGGTCTGCGAGGCAACAAGATAAAACCCAACGAAATAAAACCTCCGAGGTCAGAAAACGAAAAAGAACAAAAAAAAAAAAACAAAAAACAAGGAAAAAACAAGTAACGTCGATGAAGGGATATAAGGTGAGTTTCATCGGTGCGTGACCCCCTCGCGGGTGCCAGGGTCAAGTACCGGAAGTGGGAAGCGGAGGGGTTGAAGAGGCTTAGGAGCGTGCTGACGATGCCAAGCATGGATGCGCTGCAAATTAACCCCGACGGATTATTCGGGTTGCCCGCGATGCGACAGCCCTCGGCCCATCCCTTCGTACGTTTGGCCTCGTCGGGGCCCCACGAGACCATCCCTCAACGTGCCAACGGCATTTCGGTCTCGTGCACGGACGCAACGATGTATCCCTGCGTCGTTGAACCTATATAACCGACGCCATATGTCGTGCAGGTGAAGATACACTCGTACCCGCTATGCGCAAGACCGTGTCGACCAACATTATATTTATATACGTGTATATTTTTATGTATATCGAGGTAGACGCGCGTGTGCGGGGTTGGATATGCGGAATGCATTTGGCCGACGAGCCTCCCCCCGATATAACGCCGCGCTTTCTAGACGGATTTCAGTGGGTTCGCGTGCCGCGCACGAGCCCCTTAAACCTCACCCGGTTCGGACGGATTAACGTAATACGAATTTTTCGGGGTTTTTATGAGGGATTGCCGGGTGGATATTGGAAGAAATTATTGAAAATTTGGGGGATGATGGGGTTTTGGTGGAATTATGATGTGGGGATTGTTTTAGAGTTTTCTTTGCTCTCTTGGTTTTATTATTTTTTGGTTTAGATGCTATTTAATTTTCTAGAATTATGGGATTCAATGAAAATAGTGGGAACGATTGTAATAATCGAGTTAAGGGGTATCGTGGATTTATTTTCCTCACGAATTTTATTATTCCGTAGAGCTTAGAGTTAGGTAATGACAGCTAATTATTATTCATATTATCAGAGATTATCATAACCTCAACTTATTGTAGTTATATTGTAACTATATTAAAACTATATTATTATCGATATTTCCTCTATTATTTAGGTTATTTAGGTTACCTCAACTTATTATACTTATATTATAACTATATATAATCTCAACTTATTATACTTATATTATAACTATATATAATCTCAACTTATTATACTTATATTATAACTATATATAATCTCAACTTATTATACTTATATTATAACTATATATAATCTCAACTTATTATACTTATATTATAACTATATATAATCTCAACTTATTATACTTATATTATAACTATATTATCATCGATATTTTCTTCTATTATTAATCATTTAGATACCAAATTTTACAAATCTATGATCCAAATTATACGACTTCAGCCGAAATCCTTTCACCAAATTTTACTCGCATCCCGATCTTCCAAAAATCCCCGCCATTTTACAACTCCCACCTTGCCACGTTGCCGCATCCATCCCTTCGCTCCCTTCGTCCCTTCAAGATCCTGAAACTCCAATAAACAACATCAAAAACTCCAAGCGAAGCCCTTAGGTTATCAAAAAAAAATCCCCAATATCCTCCCACCTCTCTTCCACCTCACTCTAACCCCAGTGGCGCCCTCCTCGTGCCAACTACGCGGAACAAACAAATCCTATCCCCCCATACTCGCCTAATCCCCGGACTTTCACGACCCGCGTGCGAAACCACGCGCGACATAACCTATAAAACCATGACGAATAAAATTGCGCAAGCTACGTTGCGTCCGTTAAATCGAGCGATTAACTATTTCGCAATTGCCGGAATTTCCTCGCGGTTTAACCTTGTACACGAAGAAAAACGTTTGAACGAGCCCAACGACGGGTAGGATGGGGTTGAGAGGAGCGAGGGAGATGGTTGAGAGATACAGGTGGCCGCGGAAAAGGCCACCTGCGCGGCATGCGGCCTCTATACGCATCGTTTCCGTGGACGGCGAGCGGTGCAACACGCACGCGCCCATGCTCGCACGAGCGCGCCCGCATCATCTTCTTTCCACGTCTTCTTGTTTCTTCTCTTCTTCATCTGTTTCTTCTCCGTCTTTTTCTTCCTTCGTTATTCGTCTTTGCCTTTTTTTTTATATTTTCATTTTGTTTCTTTATCTTGTGCGCTTTTATCTTCCTTTCAATTATACTCGCTTCCGAGTAATACATTGTAGTGGTGGTTGAGGATGAGGATAATCAAATGGGAGATACGAGATTTGGGCGAGAAACCCCAATTTCCGGAGGTTTCGGAAGTCGTTGGGGAGATTATTTTTTTGGGGGATCGGAGAAACGTGGTAGAGTTATTTTGGTGGTGTTATTTGATTTGATTGGTACTTGGATTGATTGGAGGATGGAGAATTGGTAGTCTGTGAGGCGATTTTAGATTGAATGGGCAATTTGAGATTTTAAACAATTTTTTCTCTCTACTATGTAATTTTTTTTTTATCGAAGAGTGGACTGAATATATAAATCGATATGTAATCGAATCAATTGGATAATTTAATAAATTAATCATTATTCAATCAGGAATAATCCATAGGGAGATATTTTGGACTCCTTCAATGATAAACGAATGAATAATTTATCAAAATAATTTCTACAATGATTAGTTCTATTTTTCTTCTACTATTTTATCACGATCTTCGATATTTCATCAAATCACGAATATAAAATTGAATAAAGAATAATTCGATAAAAAATGATTCCCATCAATATACTCCAACTCCCCTCAATAATAATCCGCGAAATATTCTTTCAAAATTTTTTTCAACGCCAATTTCTCCTCGTTTTTCTTCATACCAATTTTTTTCATCCTTCGATACAACGATTTTGATAAAGTTTTCACGATGCATTTTGTTTCTGCGTTATTAATTTCCTCGTTTTTTATCCAAATGTCGCCCGTCGATGCGCGGTAATTTCGTTTTGTCGGTACGTACGAAGGGCAGAAGCTTCGGGATGTGTGTCGTTGAGCGCACGAGTGCGCTTTAATCGTTCGAATAAATAATTCCGCGGCTCCGGATCCGTTCGCGGGCTTGCGTGGAACTCGCTCGGGATCTCGAACACTCGAAACTTCGGGTTCTCGCGTATCCGTGCAAAAAACCCGAAACGTCGCCACGAGAACGTCGAGACCGAGGCGACGAGGATGGAACGAAAAATCTCGCGCGAGCGAGGAAGATACGAGAAAGGATGCTGAGACGAAGAAGAAAGAGTGGGGAGGCAATGGAGAGAGAACGAAGAGCCGAGATCCAGTTCGGATAAATTAATTCGATCGGGCACGTATCGATCGCAATCGCGCGTGTGCGCGGATCTCGCGACGTTCGAACGACGGGGAGCGACGAAAAAATAAAAGAAGAAATGAAAAAAAAAAATGTAAATAACAAACTAAATGAAAAGAAAAAGAGTTACATTAATTCGTGTGAGCAAGCGCAATGTGTTTTCTCGCTACATTGCCGATGTTCAAATTAATTTCGTTTAATCTTATAATTGTAGAAAGTTATCGCGGTTTGGGTTATTTTTCCATGTTGGTTTATTTATTTCGGGGATACGGAATCTGTAATATTTTGGATTGGCGTTATTATAAATTTGAGAGGAATTCTGGAGCGACGACAATGAGAAGAAGAAATTAATAAAGAGATGTATTAATTCGTGAAAGCAACCGCAATGTATTTTCTCGCTAAGTTTGTTGATATTCGAATTGATTTAATTGAATCTTGAAATTAATGTTGTCGTGGATTTGGAAGAAAGGTTGAGGTTTGCTGATGATTTTGGGATAATTAATAGACTTTCTCGTATAAAATTTATTTGAGAATTAATGGACTTTCTTGTTTGAACTTATATAATATTTATTGAATATTTAATTATCAAATTTTAATTATTTGTACAGAACTAATCTACAAAAATGTATTTGACTGATTTTATGAGTTAACGAGTGCATTGCTAGAAACGATTAACTTTTTTTTCCTCATGAAATTTTCGTTGTTCGACCGTAACAGAATTTCATCAAAGATAGAACGTTGATATCTCCCGCGTTCAATTAACGCCGTCTTCCGACGAACCGACAAAGCAAAAATGGACAGTTTCTCAGTTTCCACCGTCGATAAAGAAGACCAAAACTGTCTTACCATCGGGAATAAAATTGGGGTCGGTATGGTCGGAGTCTCCACCCGTCGGAGTCTCCAGCCGGTCGACTGGCGCCATCTAGTCCGACCCTACTGACTCAGCTTCACTAGGTTCCCACTGTGGGTAACCGGGAAGAGCTCTGCACGCGATCGATCGGTGTGTCTCAACCTTTGGCTCCTAATCCGAGTTTTTAATACATTATGAAGAGCCCGAAGCTTACATGATTTTAAAAGTACTGGGCTCTGATATGATCTCAAAAATTAGAAACTTTCTTGACGCTTTCAATATTTCGTAAGCTTGGGCCCGTCATTATGTATTAAAAACTCGGATTAGAAGCCAAAGGTCGAGACCCACTGGGCTGCGTTCCGAAACCTTACTCGAGTCAACTCGAGTAAGGTACGAGTGAGATAGCGCCATCGAAGATTGCGGTGGAGCGAGAGAGATATTGAAGGAACGAGTTGTACTCGAGTTAGGTTTTAGAACGCGGCCCTGATCAGTCGCGTGCAGGGCTCTCCCTGGTTACCTACAGTGGTCACCTACAAGAGCTGAGTCGGTAAGGTCGGACTAGATGGCGCGCCAGTCACCGGGTGGAAGATCTGACGAGAGGAAGTTCTGAGAACTGAGAGTGGAACTTTTGACGGGTGGAAGTTTGGACCATCCTACCTTGGCTGCCATCTGGCGGGGACTGGTGGGGGTATCGAATGGATACCGAAATTCGGCAGGGCAGCGCTCTGCTTTACCGAGTGACGAGTAATAAAGAAAGATTCCTGTCTTATCACACGCCCGTCAACGTAAAAAGAAAACTTTTATGAAAAATTCGAATTAAAAATATCGAATCAATAAGAAAAAATTGGTTAAATGATCAATCATGCAATAAAAATATACGAGAATGGCTGAACCCTGAACATCTGAAAAATGACCTGGTTTTAACAAACATTACAAGCCCGGCTAGCTCAGTCGGTAGAGCATGAGACTCTTAATCTCAGGGTCGTGGGTTCGAGCCCCACGTTGGGCGATTTCTTTTTTAATCCAATTATAAACTTATGGAACATTTTTTTTTATAATCGCTGATACGGAAAAAAATCGAAAAAATTTTTTTGATCATTTTAGAAGCTACTGCTCCGAATTTTTCGACGTCATTCAAGAGCCAAGAGTATACTCACTCCTTCGAGAGAAATTGCCAGAAATTCTAGAGGAATCAAGGATGTTTTGCGAGTCAAATCAAAGCCATAAAAAAATCATTATCTGCGTCGGGAGGATTTGAGTCCCAGACTGGCCGATTTCATGTGGAATACCTCCTACACGAAATCAATCAGACCAAAGTCTGCAACGGTGCCACTTTCAATTACTCGGTGGAGCTTTCAGCTGTGTTACATGTGAACGTGACGTTGCATGTGTAACTTCGAAAGAAAACACCGTGTAGAAGTAATACCATTATCACGTCTATAATTGATTATCCTTACTGAGGTTAGCACACAGCAATGACGCCGGCTTTTTTCTACCCGACCGACTTGTATGAGTCAAATACACGCCAGTGATTTCTCTGAGTCTCAGTCTTGGCAGTCAGTTTCCTGCTGAGTCTCGGACGAAACTAACGTCGAGGTGTGCGAAAGAAAACATGAGTTCAACTAAAAGTCTTCTTCTTCTTCTTCTATCATACGTGAGTACGTGTCTCGGGGGGATCGTGATCAGAACATCTGACCCAGTGGAGTCAAAGTTCACCGAAGCCACGGTAGAGTATTTCACCCTTTGAGTATTGTCGAGCAGTAGAATAAACTAAACGAAGTTAAACGTTGCCATCCAACGAATCCGTAATTTGCAGGTGCATATCTTGAGCTCGTGTTACAAAAATCGTGCGACCCCTGTAGGCCTGGCCGGGACTTCAGCTGGGATCATCAGCGAAGCGCTGTGGTCGCAGGAAGCTTCGCCCGTAACGTTGATCGATGGTACTTCCAGGATCGTCAACAATGGTCCAGTTCATCCAAATACTCGATACAAGCTTCAGGTCTTCGTGGTCGCAGCATCTTCAGCGGCAACCTTGACGGAAGTCCTTGGACAGATCAAGGCATCCGTGTGGTGGAATCACATGGCATCCTTTCTCATCCTCGACTGGCCTCCATCGAATCACGACTGTTCAAACGCCCATGAAATTTTGTGGACAGCTTGGGTGATGAATATACTCAATGCAAAATTCATGTGCAACCATCGAACGAACGGTCGATTGATTTACACCTTCAACCCTTTCACAAGTCGGGCACCTGAGCCTTGGCTATTCGACAAGACTCACCGCGGAATCAACAATCATCCATGGACTTTATTCGTGCGCGAGTATCAGAAAGATAATGGCGTCTGCAACGAATTGGACTTCGAGAAAACGAACGATTTGGGTGGTTACGAAATTCGCGTCTTAATAACAAACACGTTTTATCGTACAACCAAAATTCGCGAAAACAAAACCTTCGAAGCAATTTGTTTCGATCCTCGTGCCAGTGAAATGTGCTCAATCATCTTTCCCGCCCTTAAAGCAACCCCCAAAGTCTTTCTGCGCACTGGAGCCGGCTCTCTAGGATACGTCAAACGCGGAGGAAACATCAGTGGAATTTTGGGAGAAGTGGCTTCGGGTTCCAGCGATCTTGGCATGAATGGCCGATATTTGGCGACCGTTGGCAATCTAACGTCTTCTTATCCCTTCACTCAAAGTTCCATGCACGCTCTTACCCAATACACCGGTTACAAATCACAATTGAGCAAGATACGTTCCGTCATCGACGCTCACTCGCGATACGGTCTTTATCTCGTTGTCCTGACGACCATTTTGTTTTTCAAATTCTTTCTTCGGAAATCTTTAACCGTCGCGCACTTGGACACTTTTCGGATAATTTGCAACTCTTGTCTTCCCGATGTACCCACGAATGCGGCACCGAGAATTTACTTGGCCGGGCTTTTTTTATTCGCCTTGACGCTGCAAGGAATATTTCAAGGTCGTTTGGCTTCTCTCATCACGAATCCGCAGGCTCTTCGCAATGTTGATACGATGAAAGATCTCGCCGAGCTCGGTCATACGATTTACGGATTTCCCGGTTACGGCATGTTTTTCGGAGATTCTGCGTTTCAAGGTCGTTATCGTGCCTCCAGCGGACAAAAACAATGCACCGGTCACGTGCGAAACAATGCCGAAGCGGCTTGCGTGAGCGGCAAGAGCATCATCACTCACGAGGCGTCGAAACACAATCTGCACGTTTCTCGCGAAGCTTTGGTGTTCAATCACGTGATCTTGCCGATCAGACCTGATTGGCCACTCGAAGCTAGACTCAATAGCGTACTGATGAGAGCCACGCAGGCTAATCTGAAGGCGCATCTTACCAAATTGGCGATGTATCGAACCGAACGTATTATCAAAATACGGGAACAAGAGTACGTCGCCGAGAGCGTCAAGGTCATGACCTTTGAACAGTTGAGATTCGCGTTTGTCATTCTTTGCATCGGGCTGGGGGTCGCTGGCGTGACCTTCGTCGTTGAGGTTGGACTTGGAAGGATGCGTCTTCGAATCCATCGAATGCTGGATTTTTTTTATTACCGGGATGAATGAGAATTGGAATACTTACGTGATTTATCGAAGATCGAAGATGTCTTGGTTATTTTCTCTCGTTCGTTCATTTTTTTGATTTTTCAATTAATTTATTTTTATACTTTTAAATCTTTTTATTAATTAAATTTTTTTTAAAATCATTTATTGTTGATTTTCGGATTTTTTTTTCTTTTATGTATAAAAATCGAATGTAAGTAATGAACTTTTTAAAGGTTTCCATTTTGTTTAGTGCAGTGCCGATTTCTTGGGTCATTTTTTGTGGAACGTCGGTTTTAGTATTATTAATCATGATTATAATATTGTTATATTATGATAATATTTTCATCATGAAAATGGAGACCGTCACGTGTGCAGAATATGTTGTATCTTGTTTATTTCATGTTGTTAGCACTATTGTTGAAACCGAGAACTACCGAGCTGCCTCCATCGGTCAGGAGATACGAAACATAACAGTTTTACCATCAGGATGACAAAAAAATAATTTAAACGGAAATTTTGGTTAAGAACATATTTCTTTCGACTGTTATATTTGTTACCGAATTACTTCCATTAAAAAATAATCATTCGTTCTCTAAAAACGTGCCTAAAATATTTTCATCGAGAACATAACCTCCATTTTCCGTTTTCATAAGCTGTACTTTCGATTAAATGTCAGAATTCCACTATAAAACAATAATTCATTCAATCCACCTGTAATCATCGCAAAACTGCCTCAATTTTTTATCCTCTCATGTTCATCAACCCTCATGTACTTTATATACTTTATTTATATCTTATCAGTTCTTTCGTGCCGAACGGCAACGACGCATCCTCGCTCTCCTACTTTATCGACCTTCGGCCAGGTCGAAAAATCTTCTTCCACCTTCTCTCCCCAAAATTCCTCGAATCCCAACGGCTTTCTCGGACGACGACGTTCGACCATCGACACATAGATATGGACCGATGATGCTGCGAAAAAAAAAATGAAATCGTAATAGAAAGAGATGAGACCAGCTGGGTTTATTCCTCTCTCACTCTCTCTCTCACGGTAAAGACAGAGAGAGGGATAAACCCACCCTAGTCTCCTCTCTTCCTATCACGATTTCACTTTTTCTCGCAGCATCATCGGTCCATATCTATACGTCGACGCGTTCGACGTTCGACGTTAAAACCCGACGACCTCCGAACGACCATACGCAACTCCACCGAGCAATCCCGAGATTACGATGTGTGCGCGCGCGTCCGTACACAAACCTTCGGTGGACTCCGAGCGTCGTCGAGAACGCCGAAGCCACCGAAGATTCAATATGGCCACTAGTGTCAGTGGAGTCGAACGACTCGTCACAATGCGGAGTTTATTTCGTTCCTGCGTTTCCGTTATCTCAGTGCAACTCGCCTAATTCAATTCACAACAAATCAACAAATTTTCCCCTCCTCCGACAAATAATAACAAACGAAAAAAAATTAACGCAAACAATAATAACAAAAACATTGAAAAAAAAAAAAAACAAACGAACGAAAGAGAGAACTGGAAAATTGTTTGATTATTTTCCGTGGAGAAAATAGTGGAAAATATTTGACAGAGGGATTGAGAAGAACGATGAGAGTGCGATAAGCGGACGCGATTGATATCATGAAGAACGTGGAAGAACGTTGGGTGTTGAAGAAAGATTTTGCGGATTGAAAAACGTGTCGGAGGTTGGAATTGGACGGAGGATCGAACATGAGACGCCCGGCTCGAAAGATTTTTAACTATTCGCTGGTAGTTTTAAGAACAATCGTGTGAAATTTCGCGGTGGATGAACGAAAGAATTTTTTTTTTTTAACGAGAAGATATATGGATATTTTTTTTTTTGAGAATTTATCGGCACGTTCGGAGCAACAAAGTTTTTCTTTTTTGACATCGTAGAATCTATTCTGTTTTTTTTTGTGTCAACGAGATTTTATTGAATTATTTTTCGGAGTAATTTGGTTTATTTGTGCTGAAATGGTGAAAATTTGAATTTAATAAATAGTCTTGGAATTTAAAGATTTGAAAAGTAATCTAAAAAATAAAGTTCGATAAAATTTATTTCTACCTTTTCTGGCAACATTTTTAATTTCCTTATCGTAACAATTTCAAACAATTGCATTCAAACAAACCCAACATCCACAAAAAATAGCACCAACATCATTTCTCCAACAAACAAAAATCAATGTCAATTCTTCAAAACCTCCATCATCAATAAAAAATACTCAACTATAATTAATCGTGAATAAAATCAACCAATTATTTTTCCATCTCTCCAATTCGTAAACACAATTTCAAACGATCTCAAAATCATACTGCAACGTCATATGTATCGTCGATCAATGGTCCATCGACCTGTGAGAATCCTTCGTTATTTTTTTTATTTCTTTCGGTTGGATTTTTTGTTATTAAACCCGTAAACGCGAGTCGAATCGCGGATGAATGATCGAAGCAGAAGTGAGAGGAGTCTCGAGGACGGGTGCGGGCCGTTGCTGCCGCTGCCGCTGTGCTGTTATAGATAGTGGTCCTGTGGTTGCTACGGCTGCTGCGGCTGCTGCTGCTGTGGCCGCTGTTGCCGCTGTTGCTGACGTTGATCCTTGCGTCGACGACGAAAGGCCGGCGCGCGATTGCTTTCACCCTCGGTACGAGCGACACCCTGGCCTGCCCCACCGATGGATATTCACGTAAACGCGGGACGGCTCGTGCTCGTGCTGTCGATTGCTTTGTTGACAATTGTCGAACGAGGTGAGTTCGTGTCTGAGTCGCACATGGATGTGTTTGGAAATTGCGATTTGATGAAGATCATATGATTTCCGTGGGGACGAAGGGGATTTTGAGGGGTTTTTGAACATTGTTCGTTTGTTTGTTTGTTTGTTTGTTTGTTTGATGGAGGATTTTTTGGGGGGTTTTTTTTTGGGGATTGGGTGAAGGAATATTTTATTTATATTATTATTATTTTGATGTGGATAATTTTCGATTATTCAATTGTGAATATTGATTTATTTCTCTTTATTTTTGAAAATTGAATGGAGGAATATTTTATTTATTGATGTGAATAATTTTTGATTATTTAATGATGAATTATTTCTCTTTATTTTTGAGAAATAAATGAATATGCATTTTGTTATGAATATGAATAATTTTTTCGTGATTTATTTTTGAAAATTGAATGAAGGAATATTTTATTTATTGATTGGATAATTTTTGATGATTTAATGATGAATATTGAATTATTTCTCTTTATTTTTGAGAAATAAATGGATATATATTTTGTTATGAATATGAATAATTTTTTCGTGATTTATTTTTGAAAATTGAATGAAGGAATATTTCATTTATTGATTGGATAATTTTTGATGATTTAATGATGAATATTGAATTATTTCTCTTTATTTTTGAGAAATAAATGGATATATATTTTGTTATGAATATGAATAATTTTTTCGTGATTTATTTTTGAAAATTGAATGAAGGAATATTTTATTTATTGATTGGATAATTTTTGATGATTAAATTGTGAATATTTAATTATTTCTCTTTATTTTTGGAAAATTAATAGATCTGGAGTTTGTTATGAAAATGAATAATTCTTGATCATTTAATTATGAAAATAAATAGATAAAAGGATGGAATGGAGAAAAGGAGATTTAATAATTAATATTTGATGAGGACTTAATTTTCGTGAATTATGAGAGACGTTTTTTCGTTTCGTCTTTCGGAGCTTCATTTTAAGTTGGATAATGAACGGATTCTCAAACGGTTTGAACTTTGTTTTGTTCGATGCCGGATTTTTAGGTCACCATTTTCGGAGCGCTCGTTTTATTATTATATTATGATAATAAAATGATCCAATAATCGAAGTTGAAATTCCATGCAATTATTTTCCACGGTTCGCTACGACAATTATTTCTCTCTGACTATAAGCAATTACTACGTGAACTAAAAGGAAGAATTTCCTTCTTGTAATTGAAATTAACGAGTGGTGCTGAGAACTGAAAATTTGGAACAAAATTGAAATTTTGGGGCGAAAAATGACAAATTTCGAAGCAAAATAATTAATTTCGGAGCAAGAATGACGAATTTCGGAGCAAAAATAACAAATTTCTCAACAATATCATCTTCATTTTGTTGTCAACAATGTCGAACTTTGAAATAACAACTGACAATTGTTGAAGCGATCATAATTCATTTCGGAGCAGGATTGACGAATTTCGGAGCGAAAATTACGTACTCCAAAATTGCGTCATAGGCCCGGCTAGCTCAGTCGGTAGAGCATGAGACTCTTAATCTCAGGGTCGTGGGTTCGAGCCCCACGTTGGGCGATTTTTTTTCTTTTTAATCCAATTAAAAACTACCACAACATTTTTTTTACACTATCAATAATACGTAAAAAAAATTTACTTTAAAAGAATTATTATTAGGAATTTTTTTACAACTTGCTATACCAATTTTTCAATATTATTCAAAACCCTCACTCGACAAGTACACTAGCTAAGAATTGTCGCTAGAATGCTTCTACAATTGCCAACAAATATTTTCTCCGATAGCGCAATATTTCGGATAAACGACCAATTAATTATTTTGCATTTATTATCATTTGCAGATAATTTATAATATTCTTTTTATTTATTTATATTGCTGTTCTATTATCTGAATTATTTATATTATTATTATTATTATTTTCGTACTCTTTGACAATTCGATTGATCGAATTATTATTTTTTTTAAATTATTATTATTTTTTTATTATGATTTGCAAATAATTTATCAAATAAATTACTATTATAATTATTATAATTATTATATTTATTATAATTATTATAATTATTATAATTATTATAATTAGTATAATTATTATAATTATTATAATTATTATAATTATTATAATTATTATAATTATTATAATTATTATAATTATTATAATTATTATAATTATTATAATTATTATTATCATTATTATCATTATAATTATTATAATTATTATAATTATTATAATATTATTATTATTGTATTATTATTATTTTGATCATTTTTTTATTTATTTATAATCTCGTTCTATTATTTAAACTATTTATGTTTTTATTATCGTTATTTTCGTACTCTTTGGCAATTCAATCGTTCATTTTATTTTATTTATTAATAAAACAATTATTATTGTGATTATTATTATTATTATTATTATATGGAAGACAAAATACGATGGGACGAGCCTGAAGACTGCCTGCTGAGGTTTCCAGGAACTCCACGTGAGGGTTCCTGTAGACCCAACCGCACCCACAGCTGCTCCTATTTCCTGATCCTGTAACTTATACCTGCACGTCCAATATCTACCTTTCAAAACTAACAGACACCAATGACCACTCAAAACGTTGTTATTTTTTTTTTTTTTCGTTCGTTTCTTTCTCTGATAAAAATCTTCTGTCTGAACCGAATGTTCTCGAAATTTCGTACATGCTCCAAATATGATTTTGCTCCATTCTTCCTACCGGCTCATTATTGGTCCGATGAAATCCTGGAAAACACGACAGTCTAGAAAAATAAAATTCTATAATTGGCAAAGAGTACGAAAATAATTACAATAAAATTATAAATAATTCGGATAATAAAACAATAACATAAATAAATAAAAATAATATTATAAATATAATCTATTCCGTCGTCAATTTTATTTGGACACTAAAAATAATAAATAAAATAATAATAATAACCAATAAATAATTATTATTCTTCTTATTTAAAATAATAATTGAAAATAATAAGAAATTAATTAAAAATACTCCCATTACCAAGTAATTAACGATTACATAATTTCAGTAAAATATTAAAACCCATCGTTAAACAATAATTCATTCAAATTATTCATAATCCTCGCCGGGACGTCAAAAACTTTGAATTATTCCATAAATAACTGCTCAAAGTTTTTTTTTCTTTTTTTATCTCTTAAAAAATTATTACAAATACATTTTTACTGAATAAGAATCCTCATTCCGGTCCCGGATGTCGTTGTTGCAAGAAGAAATGACGCTTTAGGAAGCTTTTCGTTGAATCAAACATCGAGCCCGAAGCAAACGTTGCTCGGGATGGAATTCACAACGCCACGATTGAAACAAATTGGCTAATAAAGATTTCGGTACAACGTCGTTGCTCCGACTCGAACATAACCTATTTTTTACGAGCCATTTCCTGAGTCCCACAAGCCGATGCCTCGTCACTGCTTTCAAAGAGCGACAAAATCATCATCTTAAGACGAAAATAATAATTCCTCTTCACACCCATCTCTCAATATTTATTTCTCCCTCCTAAACTCTCAAATGAAAAAAAAAAAACAAACAATTTTCTCTCGTAGAATCGTCGATTTATTTTATTTTTAACGTTCACGAAATTTTGTAAATATTCATTGGCTTGCAGTAATATTAATTGTGATAGATTTAATTTCTTAAGATTCAAAATATTTTTGTATTTATCAAATTTACTGTTCATTCATTTAATTATTTATTTATTTGAATAATGTTTTTTTTTTTTCGATTTAACTTTGATGTTGAAATTGCCGGGGGTGAAAGCTCGCGGTCGCAATTATTTATTCAGAAGGGTTGTAATATGTGCCAGACGACGGTGGTGCGAGCATTAACCCCGCAGTGCGACAGACTCCGAGGGAATTTAAACATTACTATTTTTTTTTTTTTTTTTTTCGTCGACGGTTTTTAACATTTTAATTCGTTTTATTTTCATTTTTTAATTTTGCTCCGCTACTTTTTCACCAAAAACTTTCTTTCGGCTAATTAAAATATTTTCGTCGAGCGAGCAATTAATTCAACGGTTGGATAATTTGTTTTGCCCTGTTTTTTTTTTGTTCTAAGGTTTGCTTTGTAACGACACCGTTGTGGAAGCTTACTAAAAAAAAAAATATAAAAAGCCGCCTACGAATTTTATTTTTTCTCGTACGGTTGACCTAACATTTTTTTTCTTCTATTCTCATTTTGTAGGAAGCCATGCTAGAAGAATTCGAAACTCTCTCAGTCGAATTTCATTCTACGCAAATTATTCTGCTTGCGCGTAATGTTTTTTGATGTATCTTTTCAATATTTTCTCGATATTTGTGTTGTGGGGAAAAATTATCTATGCAACAAATAATAATAAATAATATGTAATAAAATATTAGTCTGCTTTTTGTCATGAAATAGTGCATGAAAAATAAATCACAATCATTTATTAATTCTCTTCTCGTGAAAATTGAAAAATCTCTCTAATTTTTATATTTTAGTATCGTTGATTTAAAAATTTTCAACTCCTATATTTAATTTTCTAAATTAGTTGAACAAAAATTAATATAAAAAAACCTTACTCTCTTTTCGGACTCCTCGGATTGATTTAAATTCCGAGCAAACATTTTTCAATAAACAAAAATTCGAAGAATCGTCTAAAAAATTACCAATCCCGTCACGATTTATGGATTTGAAAAACCCTAAGAAGAAAATCTAATGCATTTCGAGCTATGCACACAGTCCCGCACGAGTTTTATCACTGCAAATGTTTGACCGACCCTCCAGACGAGACAGATAAATTTTATCGGGCCAGGTTGAGAACCAGCGAGGGACGAAGGGTCGAGATAGAAAAAGGAAGAGAAAGACGGATAGATAGCTAGAGTGGGAGTGAGAGAGAGGGAGAGAGAGATGGGAATAAACGTGTGAGGGCAGCGGGGGTGGCGGGCCAGCGAAATTATTGATGCAGAAAGGTTACGTCTCGCGTGTAGGGCCAGAAGGGAGCAAGGACTCGCGCTTTTATACCGGAATGGATAGGAACGAGGGTGTGTTTCCAATCGGTCAGGATTCCCGGGACAACCTGATCCTGCTTTGCGGGGGCGAAGGGGTGCGGAGAAGCGGGAGAGAGAAAGAGAAACGGAGAGAGAGAGAGAGTGGAGCATTGCGAGCGGGAATGGGATTCAGATGAATCGACGTATTGCGTGGATAAAAGCTCGGGGCAAGATCGAGGGGGAAATTGAGAAATTGATGCAAACTCTCCGCTGCAGATGAAATTTCGTGATTTATTTCCGCAGAAAAAAAATTAATAATAATAATAATAATGGAAATAATAATAATAATAATAATAATTATTATTATTATTATTATTATCATTATTATAATTATTAATAATAATAATAATTATTATTATTTTTATTATTATTATTATTATTATTATTATTATTATTATTATTATTATTATTATTATTATTATTATTATTATTATTATTATTATTATTATTTTTATTATTATTATTATTATTATTATTATTATTATTATTATTATTATTATTTATTATTATTAATATATGCGTGGATAAAAGCTCGGGGCAAGATCGAGGGGGAAATTGAGAAATGATGCAAACTCTCCGCTGCAGATGAAATTTCGTGATTTATTTCCGCAGAAAAAAAATTAATAATAATAATAATAATGGAAATAATAATAATAATAATAATAATAATAATAATAATAATAATAATAATAATAATAATAATAATAATAATAATAATAATAATAATAATAATAATAATAATAATAATAATAATAATAATAATAATAATAATAATAATAATAATAATAATAATAATAATAATAATTATTATTATTATTATTATTATTATTATTATTATTATTATTATTATTATTATTTCCATTATTATTATTATTATTAATTTTTTTTCTGCGGAAATAAATCACGAAATATAATAATAATAATAATAATAATTATTATTATTATTATTATTATTATTATTATTATTATTATTATTATTATTATTATTATTATTATTATTATTATTATTATTATTATCATTATTATTATTATCATTATAATAATAATAATAATAATAATATCATAATATAGAATATAGAGGATTGTATATTCTGTATAATGAAATATTATAGAATTATATTATATTGTAATAGAATTTTTTTCAACCTCTAGATTTATAATATTAATAACAATAATAATTACTATTATTATTTAATTCTATGCGTTTTTTTTAAATTTTATGATTTTTGAAAATTCAAGAATCGATTGCGTAAAATTTCCTTGATGTGTGAGTTGTGAATGAATATAGAGAGGTTCACGATACTGAGAGAAAAATATACATATCCGTATATTTATATATCACTGTCGAGCGTACTCCGCTTCGGGTTTCTCATTCTGCTGTTATTCCATTAAAGATTCATCAAAGATCGCAGTTGTGAAGCCGGTTTTAAAATGACGCAACGGAATAAACAGAGACAAAGAAATGAGTAGAAAAACGAAGGAGAGAGAGGGAGAGAGAGAGAGAAATGAGAGAGGCGAGCATTGCTCTCACCCGCGATTTAGACGCGTCAGCTCTGTCGAAAAACTCGTTCGCCATTGTTCCAGAAAACCATTACGAATCGTTGTAGATGAAAAATTAAAAAAAAAAACAAAAACAAAACTGGGTCATCTTTTTTATCGTCGATTCATCACGTGCTCCAAGAATATTAAAATCTTAACGTCGATGCTTTATTTTATTTTTAAAAAATTGTTCATTTTTTTTTCTCGCAATCGTCGTTGTCATTATTTTCCGTTATTTAATCCAAATTTAATCATGCCGACTCTCCCGGAAGAAAAGTTGCACGTAAAATTGTTGCAGAGCTTTCCGAAATAATCGTCGCCTGAGATGAGAATGATAAATAAAGAAAAAATAGGTAAAAACGAAGGAAAAGAGAGTACGTAAAAAATTATTTTTAAAAACGTAGTGCTGGATGTAAAGTGTCTAGTCTCATTGTTTGGGCCTCGACAAAAAAGGACTGGCGGTTTACCGGTGTGCGAAGAGTCGCGGATAAACTGGAAAGGTGGCGGGCAGAGCGAAGAGGGGGGGGGGGAAGAAGTGGGAAGCTGGAGATTATGCACAGAATTCCAGACTTTCCATTATTTTTCTTTCTTCGTCTTCCGTCTACGTTTTTTTTTTTTTTGCATTCTCCCGCATCGTCTTTCTTCGTGCTTGTAGTTTTTTATCGACTCAGGCGTAAATACAGAAGCAATAATTGTGGAGTAATGATAGAAGATTGTGTGAGAATTTTATGAAAAATAATTTTAATGAAATAAAATTGCTATGATAAATTGAATTATCATTGATTGAAAATTGTTCGAATTCGAATATAGACGAAAATGTTGATGTTGAAGATTCATTTGATTTAATCTTGTATAAAATTCAGTATCAATAATTGTTAATGCCAATAATAAAATTCAATATCAAATATTGAATATTAAATTACAAATTTTTGATGAAAAATATTTAATATTCAGTAATAAATATTTTATAGGTACTGAGAATTAAATATTATTATAAAAAATGTTAAATATTCCATAATAAATATCTCATTCTCAATATTAAATATTGTACGAAAAATAACGAACTACAAATACCAAATATCAAGGAATCAAATATTAATCCCAACCCCATCGGCAAAAATATAAAAATATTGGAATATTTCTCCAAACACATTGAGATATTTAAAACACTATAAAAATTGTAAAAAAAAAAAAAAAAATTAGTTCGCCCGTTGTACGAAGCAACGTGAGAAACCCGTATTTATCCGATGCACGGAAATGCGAGGATCGGGAGGGTTTGGTACAGCGAGGCTGGGTCTGGTTATGGGCGGCAATGGAGAGAAACATATATATGGGGCAAAACTTCCCAATTTACCGAACTGAAACCCTCCTATCCCCCGATGTGAACGATGATTTTTTCTTAGTATCCTTTATATTCTACGATCTCACTAATTTTTTTAAAGATTTTTTAGACCCCTCCTTCCCCTCCCCTCCCCCCACCATATTATTTTTATCAAGAGGTAACCGCTATTTGTCCCCTTTTTATTTCAATGCAATTTTTTTCCCGGATACTCTATTGAAATTGAAGAAATTTTTTCATAAAATTAGAGCGGGCAGCGGGTTCCTAATATTTTTATTTATTTTTTTGAAATTTTGCAAAAATTCGAGTTTTTCCGAAATTTGAATATATGATGATGGTTTTCCATCTAAAAAAAGAAAAGAAAAATGAAATGTATCTCGCAAAAAAATCGATATTTCGATTATTTCGATAGAAAATCGATTTTGGAGTATGAATTAATTGTTGCTATCATCAGGAGGTAACTCTATTCCTATTTTCTATCGATTTTCTATCGAAATAATCGGAATATCGATTCTTTCGCAAGATAGATTTCATTTTTCTTTTCTTTTTTCCGATGGAAAACCATTATCATTCATTCAAATTTCGGAAAAATTCGAATTTTTGCAAAATTTCAAAAAAATAAATAAAAATATTAGGAACCCGCTGCCCACTCCAATTTTATGAAAAAAGTTCTACAATTTCAATAGAGTATCCGGGAAAAAAAATTTCATCCAAATAAAAAGGGGGCAAATAGCAGTTACCTATTGATGAAAATAATATAGCGGGGGAAGGGGAGGGGAACAAGGGGTCCAAAAAATCTAAAAAAAAATTAGTGAGGTCGTAGGATTCAAAGGATACTAAAAAAAAAATCATCGTTCACATCGGGGGATAGGAGGGTTTCAGTTCGGTGAATTGAGAAATTTTGCCCCATATATATTTAGATGTATAGTAAGAAAAATACGGAGATCCCGTCGGGACTATGCGCAGAGATATGAAAGTAACCGCGAGAGAACGAAGAAAACAGGGACAACCGACCGCAAGATGGAGAAACGAGAGACTGAACAAAATTAAAATGAAAAGAAAGAGGAAAGAAAAAGGAGAGAAAAAAAAAAAAGGATCGTCGATAGTAATCTGTTAGACCGCGTCGTCGGCGCAGGACGAGATGTCGTGCACGACTCCACATGGCGCAAGAGCACCTTACCGACCAGCGCGCCCACGCTATTATCGCTCTATTGCAATCTTTTATTCGATTCTACATTTTTTTAAAAATCTTATTTTTATCCTCGAGGGAAAAACATTGCTCGAATACCGTTCGTCAATTATCGAAACTCAATGAAAAGACGGAGAATGAAATCCATGAAAGAAATTATTTCTTTGCGGATAGTTTGAGAAATAAATTATTCAAAGAAATTATTTTGATTTTTTTATTATTTTATTTATTTGTGGTTTCTTTCGGTGATTTATTTTATTTTTTATTTATTTGGTAGAAAAATTGTCGAACGAAATAATTATTTCTTTGGAAAAGTTCGTGAGAGAAATTATTTGAAGCGATTATTTCTCTAGAATAATTAATAAAAACAATATTTTCAAGAATTTTAAATTGCCAGAAAATTATTTAAAAAAATACCACCTTGATACAAAAAATTCCATCAAAATATATTCTCTGCAGACTCAATTCACCAATAAAAAAAAGCTACAGCCGAATTGTCATGAATGAAAATCCGAAACGCGATTACAACCTTAATCCAATTCGTTTACCATATGTTTCGTTTATAAATAAACGATGTTTGAACGTGCAACAGTGGACGGCTAGTGCGTTAAAACGATAAATCGTTGTGATCCGATCTGCGACACAGTATGTGAGCGTGATTAAACCCCGCTCCCCCTCCTCCCCGTCGCCCCCTCAAAGCCCGCCGAATTCGAAGAAACGACGAGGGACCGTGAAAGCCTTTCCCCCCTGACAAACAGTAGATTCCTCAGTACGAAGTTCCCTCGGGATTTCTCGTATTTATGTTCGATTACTCACCTTGTACGGTTGTACGATACAAGCAAATATATATTTGCTGTACTCAAATAATTGTCCTCGTTGTTAATTAAATAAATGATGAAAAAAATGGAAACAGCTTGGAAATACCATAATATTAATTATAACAATAATAAAGGCGATAATTAATAATTGTACTAATAAGAATTCATTATTTGACTCAATAATGATAATAATAATAATAATTACTATTATTATTATTTTTATACAATATTATTAATTCTATCATTATTATTATTATTATTGTATTATAATTATAATTACTATTATTATTATTATTATTATTATTATATTATAATTATAATATAACAATAATAATTATTATTATTAATATTATAATATATATAATGATAATATAATAATAATAATAATACTAATAATTATTATTATTATATAATAATACTAATAATAATAATTATTATATAATAATATTATTATTATTATCATTATGTTATATTATGATTATAATATAATAATAATAACAATAATATTATTATTATTATTATTATTGTTATATTATAATTATAATATATTATTATTATTATTTTTGGAATGTATAAAACATTAAAAAATCTTACAAAAAGATAATAATAATAATAAATAATTTGACTGTTAAATGCTTGCTATTCGACGTCATAATAATGACTATTGATAATGAATAAATGAATAAACAAATAAATGAAGAAATAATAATAATAAAAAAGTGAAAGCAGGATCTTTGAAGCCTTTGATGGAAAAATTGTGCGAGGCTCGTTAAATACTTTGTCGACACGTGTCCCTCTCAATCCAGTTTGCAAAGGTACCTTTACTTCGCATGGTTTCGCGCGCCCACGCTCGTCCCTCTCTCGATAACGCGCTCGCACACACCGCGTTTCTAGCGGCGCACCAGTTTTAAAAAGAGAAAAAATGAATATAAAAAGCGTAAAGAAAAAAAAACAAAATAAAAACGAGAATGCTGCTGCATTGCTCCGCGTTCCTGGCTTGTCTCTACGTACCGGGGCTGTTAACGTGTTCTTAATATTTTCACGATTTTTCTCGCGTATTTTCTTCCACGTTTTTCATCGCACACGAGCACAACGATATACCGTGTGTTCTCATCGAAGCCCATCATATTTCCGTATCATTTTCTTATGAGTAAAAAAAATGTTTTCCACGAAAAAAAACCTATTTCCCATTTTCAATATCTTCCAGGCGACCTAAAAAATAGGTCTTAAGGCTCAGAAGTGCTCGAGAATTCTTATCTTTCCGCCCTCCGGGCGCTATAAAGTCTCATGCGATTCCCGATCGATCGCCCAACGAATCTACGAAGTGATTAGCAGTCTGCGAAGCTCGAATAAAAAATAGAAAGAAAAAAGAAACGTCTACGTGCACATTTTCGTATTGCACGGCTACGAATTGCGAGGGTGGGGTGGGTGGAGGGGGGCTGCAGTGTGTACAAAGACCTCGGGGCGGTATATCGCATTCGCAGCGGGGATTCCTCAGTCGCCTTTTTTTCCCCTAACGACACGTGCGCCGGGCGCACGATTAATTGATTCGGGCTTTGAGGAACGATTTCAGTCAGCGACGAGCTCTCGAATCGCCGGGATTGCGTTGATGACGGCGAAGGGTCGGGAAAGGCTGGGTCGCGTGGGCCATTGACGCTCGACGTCTCTCAATGCCCATCAATATTTATGGGACACCCCGTAGACAACCGCGTTTCTGAGCATTGCCCAACGGTCCACCTTACCTTCACGGTCTGCTCGTCACGTGTCGATTGGACGCCTTAAGCTATTTTCAATTTTTTTTTTGGATATATAGTTTTTGTCTCTTTGGTTGAATTTTGGGGTTTTGGATTATTGTTTTTACATTTTATTGTATTTTTTTTGCCTCTGAAGCAGGTTTTGGGGGTTTGATTTGGGTTTGTGTATTTTTGAGAGTTAATTTGGGTCCAGTTTTGGAATAGAGAAATAATTATATTGATATCTATAAAAATATAGACTATAACGATGTATAATAATGATCATGATGATAATAATAAATAATAATAATAATATTATTATTATTCATTATTATAAATAATAATAATATTATTATTATTCATTATTATTATTATTATTCATTATTATTATTATTATTGTTATTATTATTATTATTATTCATTATTATTATTATTATTATATTATAAATATTGAAAAATTATATTATATTATTTATTATTTATTATAATATTGAAACAAATCTCTACCACCACTATAATAATATACAAAAAATCTAAAATCATATATAGATCAATCCTTTTCCATATTATTACATTATTATAATATACAATAATATTATTGATCCCTAGAAGTATATATAAAAATTATTCCATCAATTATATACATATATATAATATAATAATTACATATATGATTCATATATCACGATCAATATAATCTTTCTTTCATTCTTTTTTCTATCTATAAATGATATTTCCCTTATCTTACATAAAACAATATAATAATATAACACAATATTTCCTTTTCTTTTTTTAATTATGTATTATATTTTCAAATATTTTTCGTTCTGCCCCACAATAATACAAAAATATACAAATAAGTCCTGAAATAACCTCAAACCAATGCTTACGGTTTCTCATTGGCCGGCTCAGCCTCTCCACCTCTCAGTGCGTCGCTGTGATTGGTCGGTCTACCGCGCACGCGCTAATCGAACCAATGACCGTCACCCTTTCGTACCGTTACGTCCCTACGACTATCGAATCACGAAGTCGTCTTTGGCAAACAAATCTGTCACTCATTCACGCTCCATCCCAACTATTTGTTTGTTTTCCGAGGTTGTCACAACACCCGACTGTTTATACACATCAGATTCTACTACCGCGGACGCGTGTCAAGTCGGACATTTATTTCGTACGAGCTTGTCACCGTTCGTGTTCGCTTCCTCGCTTCTTTGTTTTCTTTTTTGTTCTTTTTTCCCCCCAGCTTCCACTGTTCGCCCTCGCGACATCTGGAGACTATTAAACCGACGGGGATGAAAGAAAAACACGATAAGGAAGAAGATGTGTTTTTCTTTTCCGGTTTTTTCGGTTCCTTTAATAGCCACAGAAAATTGTATGTTTTAATTGTTACGTTTTTGCCAAATAATATTTATTTATTCATGGACTGTATGAACAAATGAAGTCAATGAAAATTATAAAAAAATTCCAATCTAATTGCCTCAAATAAAATAATAGAAAACGAACAAATAACCTAAATAAAAAAAAATAAAAAAAAATAAAATAAACAAATTCAAATCAAATTGAATCAAATTTAAATAATCGATCAGCGATAAAATACAATAAATAAATCCAATAAATTCTCAATGACTCGAATTAAATTAAAAAAATGGCGAACAAACAAAAGAAGCTGAAAAAAAGGAGAAAACAATGTACAACGCGATTCGACAAACGTACATCGTTGTATTACCGTTATCGCGTCGGCTCTCGGGGGAGGGGGCGGGGGGTTGGAATCAGCGTAAACCAGAAGTTAGGTGGAATCTTGTTTTACACGCAACTCGCGTATTCCCCCGTAGCTCGTACGTACACAACGAAAACAATTTTATTTACGAGACGCCGGGCGTCGTTTCTCGTCGTCGGATTTTTCTTGCTTGTCTATTTCGGTATGCAACGTGCGGTAGGTTGTCGCGGGCGTCTACGGGATTTCCATTCCTCGTCGACGTAAATCAAACGCTCGCCCCTGAACGGTTTATTTTCATTTCGAATACACGAAGCAAACACGGAAAGCGACAGCCTGGGCGCCACCGACGAATTCTAACCGAGTCTTTCAGTCCCCCCTCTCGCCCCCCCCCCTCCTCGCCCACCGGTCCATGGCGTTCTTTCGAACGACCATTCGTCTTCTTCGGCCAATGAACTGCAACAATTGAGACGTACGGAAAGGACCGAGGATGAGAATTGTAAGAATGAGAATTAATTGCGGGAAAACGAAGAACGATTGCTTTGGTTTTATTTATTTTTTGTTTTATTTTTTACTTTCTTGGGTGGGAAATCGGTGTTGTTTTTTTACAACAGGTGGGGAGAGGAATTTATTGATTTTGAAATTGGTGGGTTTTTCGGGGGGGGGGGGGGCGAGATTTCATTTTCCATTATTTTTTTTGGCAATAATATAATCTTGTATTTGGTGAAATTTTATTTCTCGAATTAAATTTTGTTAATGTATTAGTAAATCAATAATATTTAATAGGTATAGTTATTATATTATATTGAATATTAAATAGTTAATAAATTAGTAAAATGAATGAAGAAGAGAATATTAAAATGAGGAAAAAGATCAAATTAATTAATTTTTTTATCATTATTATTTTATTAATAATAACAATAATAAATAAATAAATAAATGAATGAGGGAATATTTAAATGAGAAGAAAAATTGAATCAATTAATTTTCTTAATTTAATTGCGAAAAGAACAGAACAATATTAATGAAACAACCAAGAAATGTTGAAATTGCAGCCAACGAAATTTTCTCCCAGACGTCGGAAAATATTTCGTGAAAAAATTGTCGATTCCGGAGGCTTAAAAAGACGTCGGCGCAAAAAAAGAAAAAAAAGAGAGGGAGAGAGAAAGAAAGAAAAAGAATACCGTGAAGGTAGACTGTAGGAATGATTCGCAATATCGGAATTACGTGACTGAGGTACGAAATTCGCGGCGTTCGAATCGTTATCTTCATCGGCGACCAATTTTCACATGAAATTCTCATATAAAGTTCAAAAATGATGCAGAGAAATAGCTCGAAAACATCGCGAAAATGCTTCACACCAAGAATTAACAAAATTTCCGTCGATAAATAATCGTTGAAAATATTATAAACAAAAAGAATGTAAGAATAAAAGATATCTAAAACAAAAAAAAATGATCTAGAAGTTCCAACAGCGAGGAATGCAATATTCAGAATCTTTCGGTGAATTCTTTTCACGTTTGCCGGGTCGGACCTTAAAAGCTCACACTTTTCAACACGAAAGAAAAATATATATATACATACATATGCAATATATACATATATTTATTTATATAAAGGGTGAAAATGTGGAAAAGTGAGTAGCGAAAAGTATCGCTTGAACATGCTTCGAACGTGCCCTCCAGCGATTACTGAAAAAAACTTTTTCCTATTCTTTCCATCGTCGGCAGCGTGGGAAATCCGCTATGGAACTTTAAAAAATGTTTCAGTCTCGAGAAGTATCGAAGATATTCGCTCGCTTCGTGAACGCAGTCGATGCACTTTGGGTAAAGAGAAAAAAAAAAACAATTTGCAACTCGATAGGCAAATAAGTTTTGTTTTATCGGATAAAGGGGGACCGTAGGATAATTTTTTTATACCAAAAATAAATTTTAAAAAATTAGAAATTGATTACATGATGATGAAATTAACGTTTTGATTATTTTTTGATGGATTTTTTTCTGTAGGACTTATTGGAGTCAATTATTTACAGAAATGTGAATTTTTATTAATTCTGGTGGAAGAGAAAATATTTTTTTGAGGTTAGGAAATTTTGAAATTTAGATATTGAACTATTTATTATGTTTTTTTAATTTTATGATTTTTTTTTTGTAACTTATGTCATATAAATTAATTTTAATTTTAATCCGCGACGATTTTTAGCTTCATTTTGCTTTAAAATAGCGACTATTAAATTCCACTCGCGGCCATTTTGTCAGGTTCTTGCTTAGACCGCCATCTTCGAGTACTTCTCGTTTCTCAATCGAAATCCCATTTTTCTTCTCCAAATCGATTCCTACATCGCGACAAAACCCCGAAATCAATAAAAATAGTTCTTCTTACCAAGATTAAGGTTATATAAATCCACAAATTAAACGAAATAAAATAAAATAAAATATATATTTTTAAGATAAAAATCGCAACGAAATCGTCATGAATGATAAAAATACAACAACATCAATTAGCCTCCGATCGTTCCTCAACCTCCGATTTTCAAAGCCAGACACGTCGATATATCGCCACCATAAAAACGTTGGTGGCCATATTGCCCCATCGTCGATTTGCGTCGTGAAAAAATATTAGCCGGCCGCAGTGTGAAAATGTAAAAATTCGATGTTGCCAAATTGAATTTGTCGTCGAAACGAGGGTTCGTGACGAAAAACGTGTTGAGCCGTGAAGGTTTTCAATATGTCCCCGCAAACTCCAATCACGTATCCGTCCAATAATCGATCATCCTATCGGAGATTCACCCGACTTCTGGATATCGGCCAAAACATCGACTCGAAACCTCGCTCGTTATTCCACCAGAGAGATAAACCTCGCAACCTCGCTTTTGAATCTAGGAAATTTTAATTGAATTTTATTACTCAATTTTATTCGCACCTTCTATTCAATCAAAAACATCTAAACCTGTCTATACAATCAATGGATAAAAAACGGAAAAACGAGAAGTTGTTGTACGACTGGAAATCGAACCAATCGATTTCTTAATTGGAAAAGAATTTCATACAAATATTTACCGATAAATATTTTTTTTCGTAAATTTTATTCGAATATTTTGGAGTTTTTTACGTTTGAACTTCGCGACAAATACGCGCCATTTTGTTTTGATTTTTCTTGCTATTTTTTTTCAGCGGAATCTGAGGAATTTTATTTTTATGATATATAATCCAATTATATATAATGATGATGATAATAATAATAATAATAATAATAATAATTATTATTATTATTATTATTATTATTATTATTATTATTATTATTATTATTATTATTATTATTATTATTATTATTATTATTATTATTATTATTATTATTATTATTATTATTATTATTATTATTTTTATTATTTTTATTGGAATAATATTATTATTATTATTATTGTTATTGGAATAATATTATTATTATTCCTATTCTTATTGGAATAATATAATAATAATAATAATTATTATTATTATATAAGATTATTATTATTATTATTATTATTATTATTATTATTATTATTATTATTATTATTATTATTATTATTATTATTATTATTATTATTATTATTATTATTATTATTATTATTATTATTATTATTATTGGAATAATATAATAATAATAATAATAATTATTGTTATATAATATTATTATTATTATTATTATTATTGGAATAATATAATTATAATTATTATTATTATATTATTCCAATAGTAATAATATAATATAAATAATATAAAAATAATATAATAATAATAATTATAATTATATTATTCCAATAGTAATAATAATAATAATAATTATTATTTTATTATTATTATTATTATTATTATTATTCGGTATAAGTAAAGCGAAAATTGTCGAGTCGATATTTATTATTAAATTGAGTCTTTACGCGGTGGCTTTCGCAAGACGATATTTCAAATGCTCCCGATGAGAATCTCACACGCGTCTCCGGCCATTGCTCGCCCCGGCCATTTACGGTCGATATACTCTTACGTCGGTGCGAGCTCGCTGACTGGCACACGTTAATTGCTCGTGTCTTTCTTCAATGTAACGTGGCCCATTGATAGATTCCGAGAACACACGGATCGAACGGAACAATCCGTGGAAGGGTCGTGGAACGTTGAAAGAGGGGGACAAACACCAGCAATTCGATAAAAAAACTATAATTATGGAAGATGTGGTATTCGTTGAATGAATCAATCGATTTCTGGGGATTTAACTGAGTTCGATAGCCAAGGATATAATTACCACATTTAAATCGTCGATTTACAAGTCTAGATCATGTCGTACACGTTTAGCCTTACGAATAGCCGAACTAATGATAAATCAACACTTGGAAATGTTAATTAACCAATTTTGATAATAATTCAAGTCGAATTCGACGATATCGGCGTGTCATTGACCAACGTTTCGTCAGTGACTGTACAACTGTTTCAACTGTTTCAGCAATAACCCCTCATTGCTTCAATTAATTTCTCGCCAATTACTCAGTCGATTAATTCAAAACTAAGCATAATCAATTCGTTCGATCCTAAACCTTGATGATATAATTTTATCAGAATTCACGACGATTCAGATCTTGTTTGATTCATAAATTTACAACCACTAAATTACGCGGTAAAAAATTCTGAAATAATTCATGTATGATTACTCCATCCACAACCATCAACCCTCAAATTCCCAAACATTTTCTCATATCCACCCGTAGTAAAACCTCAAATTCATCCCTCTAAAACACTCCGACAAATCATTCTCAACTCACTGCAACCCGAATATAAATGATTATCCCTACCTCGTGGAAAATCTTACGCATCGTTGGTTCGCCGTACTTTCGCGAGTGCTCAAATCGCTTCGTGGAAATAAAATTTGTCTTCAACCCCCCCCCCCCCCCCCCCCGACGTACGACGAGTTACGATAGAGCCGCGCGAACGATGTATAAAATCAGTCGTAAGATTTGGTGGCCGAGGGTGAACTCGGGGAATCCTCAAGACGATCAATTTGACCGCAACCAGAGACTCCCTTGCACGCATTGTCCACCCCCCCCCCCCGGCTCCCCGGCACCCGACGAACCCTCGGTCGTAGTCGGGCAAAATTTATTCGTACGATTTCAACCCCTATCGGACTCGCAAGGGCGACCGATGTAGCGAAAGCTTGCCAAGGAGTCGACAAACGACAACGAGGGGGGTAGTAAATCCCAGGGGTGGTTGCAGAACGGGCCGGTAGGGGGTGGGCGGGGGTGGGGGGGGGGTGGAAGAGGGTGGAAGCACTTTTCCGCTTTTGGTCTTGGCCGACTCATACGCTCGTTACGGAGGTGAAATATATATTTATATATTTATGTATGACGTAATAAGAAGTGTCGGGGTTGTTTCGCATTTTTGCCACAATTTTTCTTGAACCTCTGCAGGGGTTTTTTATTACTGGGGATAATTTTTTTGTTTTGTTTTTGGGGGGGAGGATTTTAGGTATTTATTTGTTTTTATTTTTGTTGGCGATTTTTGCTTGTGTTTGGTTTTGCGACTATTTTTTTTTTTTTAAGCCTTTGAATCGTTTCTTATTTTTGTGTTTTATTTTTTGTATATTGTTTTTTTTTTTGTATTGTTATTTGTATTTTGTTTGACAATCCTTGCTTGTGCAAAATTTTATCCAGAATTTGAATCATTAAATTCATTAATGATTCGTTGATTCATTTATTGTTTATTCATCGAATCTTTGAATATTGTGAGACGATCGTAAATTATTTGGATAAAAATTTCGATTAAGGGTTTTTTTAACCCTTGACATTAGGAACATCAGGAAAAAAATTAAGGGGCTGGCCTGAAGGTCGTTTTTAACGTAAATTATTATTTTTTCAATAGAACGACGAAAATATATTGATCGAAGAAAATTGAATCATGAATTTTTTTCTCTTGTGGTTTCGATTTTGGGGAGTGGAAGATGAGTCGACATCCATCTCCGTCAAGGTCTTGTGGCTGAGGATCGATCCTGAAGAGCTATTATGTTCGATGTGTATTGAAGCGATGGAAAGAAGAATTTTTTTTTCTTTCTTGTCGGCTCGAAAGGAGGGAAAAAAGGAGCCCTCGCGAATCGACCGAAACGAGGGTATTCGGGGAGATCGAGATCTCGGTGTAACAATTGAAATGGGCTTATCGGGAATGACTATTGAATCGATAAAATTATACGAAAACCAACTCGTAAGTGCGCCATTTACTATTCGAAGACAACGGCGAAATCTATAGAGATAAAAAATGAGTTTATGGATAAAAAAAACGAAACTTTGGGCTTATAATTTGCGAGGGAGAGATAATAATAAATAATAAATAATAAATAATAAATAATAAATAATAAATAATAAATAATAAATAATAAATAATAAATAATAAATAATAAATAATAAATAATAAATAATAAATAATAAATAATAAATAATAAATAATAAATAATAAATAATAAATAATAAATAATAAATAATAAATAATAAATAATAAATAATAAATAATAAATAATAAATAATAAATAATAAATAATAAATAATAAATAATAAATAATAAATAATAAATAATAAATAATAAATAATAAATAATAAATAATAAATAATAAATAATAAATAATAAATAATAAATAATAAATAATAAATAATAAATAATAAATAATAAATAATAAATAATAAATAATAAATAATAAATAATAAATAATAAATAATAAATAATAAATAATAAATAATAAATAATAAATAATAAATAATAAATAATAAATAATAAATAATAAATAATAAATAATAAATAATAAATAATAAATAATAAATAATAAATAATAAATAATAAATAATAAATAATAAATAATAAATAATAAATAATAAATAATAAATAATAAATAATAAATAATAAATAATAAATAATAAATAATAAATAATAAATAATAAATAATAAATAATAAATAATAAATAATAAATAATAAATAATAAATAATAAATAATAAATAATAAATAATAAATAATAAATAATAAATAATAAATAATAAATAATAAATAATAAATAATAAATAATAAATAATAAATAATAAATAATAAATAATAAATAATAAATAATAAATAATAAATAATAAATAATAAATAATAAATAATAAATAATAAATAATAAATAATAAATAATAAATAATAAATAATAAATAATAAATAATAAATAATAAATAATAAATAATAATTAATAAATAATAAATAATAAATAATAAATAATAAATAATTGCAATTTTTCTAACATACAATGTTACAAATGGTTAAGGGGTGGATAATGATTAGCTGTAACAAAATTCCTTTTTTCTTATTGACGTTCCATCCTTCGACGCAATTGCATCGTGCCCTGTCGTGACTGACTGCCGTCCCCATAATTCGATCGCGCCCCATGGGATAATAAATAGGAATATCGACAACTGTCCCAATTCCCGTAATCCTCGTGTCGAAAATATATAGCTCGTTCCGTCTCGGTTGTGTGGCGCGGAAAATTGGAGGATCGAACAACGTAAGCCCGTTACGGTGTTTGACAATAATAAACAATGTAAGCCTGTTACGTTGTTTAGTACAACAGCGCTTTGAGTGGATGGATGTTTGTTCAAAAATTTGTCGACATACCTTAATACACATACTTTCGAGAAAAAAATACCCGGATGGAATAGAAGTAAAAGTTTTCGAGATAATAATTCCCAAAAATCGCCTATTTTCTTTCGCAATCTACTAAAGTTTCTTCTCCTTTCAGTATATGTTTTACGCTGGCGGCGACAGCAGCGCTCCCAGTAGATGTATCTTCATAAAAAAATTTGTCAACATACTTCAATATACACACTCTCGAGAAAAAAATACCCAGACCATATCCGCCAAACCGTTTCCGACATAATAATTCTAAAAATTCACCCATTTCTTTCTTCCATCTCCTTAAATTTTCTCCCTCGAGAAGAAGTAGTCGCAACCCCTTAAAAAAAATGCTCAACTCTTCTCAACATACATAGTATCCAATAAAAAAATACCCGGCCAAAATCGATCGAACAGTTTCCATGGTAATAATTCCCAAAATTCGCCTATATTTTTCACCGTCTACTCATACGTGCCCCCTTAAGGCTAGGGGCACGGCCGCGTCGTTGTGCCGCATTAGACGTTACGGCAGACTGCAAACGAGCGTAATACAAAAGTGGTATACCCGAGAAGCCGAGAGAGAGATGGAAAATAAAGAGAGACAAAGAGAGAGAGAGAGAGGCAACGTATATGGGGGAGTTCGCCCGCTTCGGGCCAGAAGCGTAGGGCTTGCAGGGTCTCATTGTTCGTTTCACCCCAAACTATCGGCCTTCGCGGCCCTGCGGGCTGCCGGTGCACGGCTCCGACACGGGCACGTTCCTCCCTTCCGTCTTCTACATATTTCCCTCTTCAGGGCTATAACATCCCTCCCTCTCTCCTCTCCTCCCTTCCTCCTGGTCTTTCTTGCTTCTACCCTTGGCCAACTCGAAGGGCCGAGAAACAGAAGCGACGCCGCCACCTTTTCTCTTCTTCAAACCTTTCGAGTGTTGCCCCGACACTTGATACGCCTACGACACTCGTATAATACGTCTTGTACTGTCTCTTGTTGAACTTTTTTTTTTTCTTTGTGTTTTCGCTGCTTCTTTACCGTTTTTTTTTTAACTGATGGTTTGGGGAGAGGCGAAGCCTTCTTGGTTCGCTGCGATCGAAGATGTTAGAGTTTTGGGGATTTTAGGGATTGCTTGATTAATTTTCTTGTGATCGAGTTGGTGATTTTGGGATTGAGATTTTTTTTTGTTGAATTAGGAATGAATGTCCGAATTTATTTTTTTGGGGTTTAATTCTGTCATTTTGGGTTATTTTTATGGTTGTCAGCCATATTGGAATTCGTCATTTTGAATATTTATATGTTTTTATGCAATATTTATATAAAAAATTGAAATAGAAATGCAAGTTGTGGAGTAGCCATTTTGGAATTTACAATTTTTACACCAAATTCGAAATCAATGACCTAACCTCACTTTAAGTTCGATTTTTGCTTGTTTACTTCAATCATTCTATCTTCTCCCTATTTTTTTCAGCCATATTGGAATTCGCTACAAGAAATTTCTCTTCTCTTTCAATTTCTCGCGGATTATTTCGGCGAGCAATTATAATTCCGATCACATTCGTCAGCCATATTGGAATTCGTTATTTTGAATTTTGACATATCGATAAGTTTTATGTAATACATGCATAAAAAATTGATATAGCAATGCAAGTTGTGGAGTAGCCATTTCAAAACCTACAATTTTCATACCAAATTCAAATTCAACAACCCAACCCCACTTCAAATTCAATTTTACCTTATTTATTTCCGTCATTCCATTCTCTCCTCATTCTTGTCAGCCATATTGGAATTCGCCATAACAAATTTCCGTATTTTTTTTCAATTCTCGAGAGTTATTTCAACGAACAATTATAATTCCAATCACATTCGTTGATTCATCGATCAATAATTTTCTATTTTTGTGTTGCAGCGAGTGCAGCAGGTGGGTTGGAATTTATCGTCGAGCCTCGAGACGCGGTCGTCGAGCAAGGTGGCTCGGCGAGGTTAGATTGCCAAGCCACGAGCACGCTCGGCCAGCCAACGGTGCAATGGCGAACCGACGATGGTCAACCCATCAACTTCATCGGCGATAGCTACCGGTATGTTAAAACCGCGAACGATAGTCGCGATTTCAAATTGCGTTTGATCTCTCTCGACCTTGAAAACCCTACGAACATATCGAAATTATCGAAGAGAAATTGATTAATTAACTTTTGATTCATTTATTTATTTATTTGCTGATTAATTTATTTATTGACTGATTAATTTATTTACCGATTAATTTATTTATTTACTGATTGATTCATTTATTTACTGATTAATTAATTAATTAATTTACTGATTCATTTATTTATTTATTCACTGATTAATTTATTTATTTATTTACTGATTAATTCATTTACTGATTCATTTATTTATTTATTTACCTACAGATTAATTAATTAATTTAGTTGCTGATTTATTTATTAATTTATTTACTGATTGATGAATTTAATAATTTGCTGATTAATTTATTTATTTATTTACTGATTTATTTATTTATTTATTTACTGATTTATTTATTTATTTATTCACTGATTTATTTATTTATTCATTTACTGATTTATTTATTTATTTATTTACTGATTTATTTATTTATTTATTCGAGGCGAATTGGATCGCGATTTTCTTCCATTACTGAATTATTCAATCGATCTAAAATGTATAATCGAAGTCTTTTTGTATTCACTCGTTTTTTCTTTATATTATTCGTAATTATAACATAAAGATCTTTTTTATTTTTATTCTCGAGCTAAATAAATATTTCTCTATGTTCGTCTACAAGTTGTGGGCGAATTTCGGTGAAATTGACCGTAAAGCGACGGCAGATGGAACGTCCATTACTCATCCGCAAATTCGTATTAATCCCGAGGAGAAACTTGGGGTGATTCTCGTCGTGGTCAAACGATTGTTACGACACAAAATGTTTCAGGTCCCAGCTGGCCAACGGCTCGTTGTACATAAGCAGCGTTTACCCGGGAAGCCCCGAACTTACCGGGAGTTACCAATGCATGGTCACCATCGAAAACGTCGGATCGATCGTTTCACGATCGGCCACCATCAAACTTGCCAGTACGTATTGGAAAAAATAATATTTACGGCAATTTACTTATATTATCTATTTTATACATAATATATTAATTCAATTTCATTGAAAAATTTTTATAAAATATTAATATTTTTAGAGAAATAATATTACATAATATTAATATTTTTAGAGAAATAATATTACATAATATTGATATTTAAAAAAAAGAATATTATTCAAATATTATTTTTGTTGATTTGAAATAAATACATTTATTGTATTAATTCTAACAAATATTTCGAAATATTATTGAAACATAATTTTTATTTATTTATTTTCAATTCAATGTTCTCCTATTAGGTTGAAATATTTATAACGCTGTTATTATTATTATTATTATTATTATTATTATTATTATTATTATTATTATTATTATTATTATTATTATTATTATTATTATTATTATTATTATTATTATTATTATTATTATTATTATTATTATTATTATTATTATTATTATTATTTTTTATTTATTTATTTATTATTATTATTATTATTTTTTTATTTATTTATTATTATTATTATTATTATTATTGAAATAAATTCTTGATCGAGTTAAAAATAATGGATATAAATCGACTTTCGCTTACGTCATCGTCGCACCATTAAAAAATAGATAGAAATTGTCCTAAATTAAATACAAATTTACTGTATTTTCAATTATATAAAATCAAATTCAACTTAATTAAAATTTCATATTTTATTGTATTTAAAAAATTCATATTTGTCATATTTTGGGCCAAAAATGTTTGTATCTTTTCCCGTTGCTTTTTAACAGTCTCTCTCTCTCTCTCTCTCTTGTAGTATTAATTTTCTCGTCTTTCTCCCATCGTCTTCACCTGTTTTAATTTTTTTTCCACCGAAGGTTTGCCGGGCTTCGACCGAGAACCCCAAGACACGATGGTTTATCCGGGACAAATCGCGTACTTGAGTTGCTCACTCCCGACCTCATCGAGTCTACTCAAAATTCAATGGCTCAAAGATGAGCATCCCCTCGTGCTCGATGAAAGCCGTATGACCGTCATGCCCTCGGGTGAGTCAACCGTTTCACCCCAAACCATATTCCATCGTGCCCAAGATTTCGTAATTTTTCAAAACAAAAAATTACAAATTTTCCCCATTTTTTGTTTTTCAAAATTTTGTATTGTGCGCAATTTCGACTACGATTGATCGAAATTTCGGGGGAAAAAAATTTTTTTTAGGTGCTTTGGAGATCGACGACGTGAGATCGCACGACATAGGATCGTACAGATGCAACGCCAGTGGATTTGGCCTTTTTAGATTGAGCAACAAAGCCCAACTCGCTCTTCTACCCAGTGATATAGGTAAATTTTTAATTAATACGTTTATATATAATTGTAATTACGTTTATATCTAATTTTTATATAATTGCGTGGATTTTTTTCGCCACCACGAAGCGGAAGTTCGGCTCGAGAAAATTAAAATTCATTCTCAACGTTAACTCGGGGTCCAGATGACCCCAAAATATTTTTACGTTTAAAATTTTTGTGAACCAAAAAAAAATATCAAAAATTCTTCGTCGTCTTTTTATAATTCCGTCGTTTTTATTTTCTCCCTCACTAAAATTTCGATTATCAAAGATTAGTATGTCAACAATATATACCTAAATAATTTCGAAAAAATATTCAAATTCGAAGAAATTATTAATATTTCCCCAAAAAAAGTCACTGAATTTTTTTACCAATTTTTTCTCTTCAAACCATCTTAAAATAATAATTTTCCAAATAAAACCTTCAATTCCTGCTGACTTTTAACGACTCTAAAAATACTTTGGCTTCGTTTTACCCTTCGAAATAACATAAACTTTAATTTAGATCCCGAATTGAACCGAATCGTCAAACGCGAAGCCAATTAATCGTCGTTTGAGAATAAAAAAAAATTTCAATGCAAAAATTCTTCGGTTTTCAGATCAAGGAGCGACAGCGCCGGTTTTCATAGCTCAACCCGTCGAACAGGTCGCCGTCGAGGGTTCCTCGATAACTCTCGAGTGCGCGGCTAATGGAAATCCCCGACCGAGCATTCTCTGGCTCAAAGATGGAGTCGCGGTCGATCTGGCAGCTCTCGACACGAGGTAACGATTAAAAAAAAAGAATAAGAAAAAATTAAACCACGTTGAGGGCGGTTAATTCCGCGAAAAAGAAGCGTGTTTTAAATTTTTTTTTCTGTCGATACAAATAGCGTAAATTCATACAATCAATTTCCATATAATAATACAACATTTGAACAATATTTTCCCAAATTTTCATTCCAAAATATTGAAAATCAAGCGGGTGACAGTGAATCTCCGGAGGCGCCTTTTTTTATTGAAAATTTGATTTTTCATAGATATAGAAAATTCGCGGCGTCGAGTCTGACGATTACGGATGTTAGGGAAGAAGATCACGGTTCTTATCAGTGCCGTGCGGAAAACGAGGTGGAAACACTCGACGCAGTTGCCCAAGTCATCGTTCATGGTGAGAAAAAATCGATAATATTAATTTTGAGTTGATTACTCGGCTGAATAATTAAACTTGTTGAAAATGATTCGATCTATTTTTTTATTTAATTATTTTAATTGTTCGTTTCATTCGTTTTTGACGACTATTGCGTGGACTATTGGATTCTTTCGGTCGTGCTATTTGTTAGAATTTTTTGACTCGACAATTAAGTCAATTATTTATATATTATTATTTAATTAATTATTTATATTTATTTAATTATTTATATTTAATTAATTATCTATATATTTATTTGACTCTTCAAGTTAATAAATTAATGTGATTTGTTGGACTCAAAATTTGAGTCAATTATCCAATTTTTTCGACTCGACTATTGAGTAAATTATTTAATTCGTTTGATTGGACTTAAGAAGGTCAATTCTTGTATTTATCGCACTTGGAAATTGAGACAATTACTTGATTTCTCTCACTGACTTTATTAAGTCAAATATTCGATTCGATTTTTGACTCAATAAATTCATTTTTTCGACTCGTTATCTGTTTTACACCCTCGCTAGCATGACTCAATAATTAGACGTTAAAAATTGTTTTTCTGAATCAATTTTACGTATTACAGTGCCTCCGAGATTTATCGAACGTCCGGAAGACAAAATTGCCGATCAGAATCAAGATTTGGAATTCGGTTGCGAAATTTACGGTAAACCGGAACCCAAAGTAACGTGGCTGAAAAACGGCGAAAGAATCAATTTGAGCCAATACTGGCAACTCGTCAATAGGTAAAATTTTATCCCAATTTGATTGACTCGGAGAAAAATTTATTCAGCAATAATTTAATCTCGAAAAAAATTATTCGCAGCAACAATTTGAGGATAAACGGATTGTTGGAAATCGACGCCGGTATTTTCCAATGCATCGGCACTAATCCAGCCGGGAGCGTTCAAGCTTCAGCCAGACTTATCGTAAATCTACCGAGTAAGATTCATTTAAATCCAACCAAAATTTTATCAAATTATAATCAATTTATTTAATTTATTTTTTTCATTAAAATTTTTTTTTCTCCATTATTTATTTATTATTTTTCACATATTATTTATTTCGTCATTAATTCTACGTGATTAAAACCATCGACGATAAATAATTCACTTCAATCTTCTCAAATTTCGAATCATACATAAATTTATTTCAATTTTACGTTATTTATTTTTTCGTTTTTTAATTTATCATTCGTCGTTTTTTTTTCTTTCTTCTTTCCGTTCTTTCTCCCTTTTATTTTCCCCGCCAACTAACTGTGTCGCATGCTAACCAAACCCACAAAAAAAAATAATAATATATTCATCCCACAACGAATCAAAAACAAAATTTGAATAAAAAAATCCTTGACGCGACGTCGGATGCGATAACGAAGAAAAATCTCATTCGCCAAAGTCGTCGACGACGTCGCGTACGGTGCTGAAAAAAAAATTGTCATCCCAACGGCAATTGTACAACAACACGTGGCAACATCCTAGCACGTTGTTGGGTCACACATTGTCCGCTTACACGCCGAATCCGCCATTGTCGATAAGCCCGTCGGACGATCCGGCGGATTTTCTCGGTACCGCTAACGATCCCAATTCCCTTTACGACCCTGAAACCCATTTTTTAGACGACACGGAGAGTCTGGAATCGAGCCTGGAAAGCAGCGGCGTGCCTTCGGCACCGAAAAATTTGAGCGTCGCCATTGTGGCTTCGCGATTTATAACTCTGCGTTGGCAAGAACCCGAGATTGCTAACAGCGACGCGCTGACGTATTACGTTTATTACAAGCAAGAAGGATCGAAACGGTGAGAAATATAAACGTTTTTTGATCGGCCGTGATTCGATCGATTTACAACACGAATTGGCATTGATTCGATTGATTTGCACGATTGATTTACGATCGAATTGCCATTGAATTGGGGGATATACAATTTGATTTGGTATCGAATTGAAATTGACTGGGAATTGGCTCGAAAACGATTCACAATTGATCCGAAATCGATTCACAATTGATTGGAATTTTGTTCACAATTGATTCGAATTTTGTTCACAATTGATTCGAATTTTGTTCACAATTAATTCGGAATTGATTGACAATTGCTTTAAAATTTAATTTACAATTAATTTACAATTTATTTGCAATCAAGTTACAGCTTATTCACAATTGATTTACAATTGATTTACAAATTATTTCCAATCGACTTCCAATTGAATTACGATTGATTCCAAATTAATTCAGAATCGATTTCACAATTGATTCTCTATTGATTGGTTTATAATTAATTTTTTAACGAATTTACAATTGACTCACAATTGATTTACAATCGATTCACAGTTGATTGACAATTTATTGACAATTGACTCACAATTGATTCACGAATGATTGGGTTACAATTAATTTTTCAATGAATTGACAATTGACTCACAGTTGATTTACAATTGACTTACGATTGATTTACAATTGACTCACAATTGATTTAAAATTCACTCACAATTGTTTTAAAATTGACTCACAGTTTTTTCACAATTGATTTCCAATTGGCCCACAATTGATTCACAAATCATTGGGTTACAATCAATTTTTTCAATGAATTCACAATTGACTCACAATTGATTTACAATAGTCTCACAGTTTTTTCACAATTGATTTCCAATTGGCCCACAATTGATTCACAAATTATCAGGTTACAATTAATTTTTCAACGAATATACAATTAACTCACAATTGACTCACAATTGATTTACAATTGACTCACAATTGATTAAAAATTGACTCACAGTTTTTTCACAATTGATTTCCAATTGGCCCACAATTGATTCACAAATCATTGGGTTACAATCAATTTTTTCAATGAATTTACAATTGACTCACAATTGATTTACAATAGTCTCACAGTTGATTCACAATTGATTAACAATTGACTCACAATTCATTCACTATTGACTCACCATTCATTCCCAATTGATTCGACTCAACCTTTTCATTAAATCGTACGAAAACGAAAACAAAATAATCAATAATAATTAATACCAACAGAGAACGAGTGGTAAAAACACTTCCCAAACAACAAGAAATCGTCGTTCGTGGTCTTCAGCCCGGTGTGAATTATCAACTTCGCGTTGTGGCTCACAATGCCGGAGGCGCCGGAGTTACCAGCGAAGTTTTGCGTGTCACTACTCACTCGGAGGTTCGTTTGATCATTCTCTCAATTTTTTTCTTCTTTTCTCTCTACCTTTTTCACTTTCTCGGGTTCTTCCACTTTTTCCAATACCGTAAATCAGTCCTCCGTGCATCGGCGAATTAGCAATTACCGAAGAAACCGATACAAATTCCATGATTTCGCGGCGAACGGAGAAACGAGGAAAAAAGAAAAGTAGGAGTGGAGAAAAAAGGGAAAAATCGATGGAAAGTAATCAATTTGACATTTCTAGGCTGACGTACCAGGACCTCCGCAGAATCTGGAGGGTCACGCGAGCAGCAGCGTAAGCATTGCCCTAGCGTGGACGGAGCCAATCGTCGTTAATGGAAAAATTTCGAAATACGTCGTTACGTTCATGGAAGTAAGTACAGAAATGTTTTTTTTTTCGAGGCTTCGGGGGTGAAGCTACGAAGGATTATCATTCAATTTAATGTTTATTTGTTGATGCAATTTTTAATATTTTAGGCAATTTTTATTGTCTCGTGCAATTTCTATTGGTTTATACTATTTTTATTATTTTATTCATTTTTTATTGGTTCGAACAATTTTTATTATTGAATGTATTTTTTTTTTTAATTTCATACAAGTTTTAATATTTCAGACAATTTTTATTGTCTGATGCAATTTCTATTATTTTATTCAATTTTTATTATTTTATCGAATTTTTATGATTTCGAACAATTTTTATTATTGAATGTATTTTTTTTTTTTATTTCATACAAGTTTTAATATTTCAGACAATTTTTATTGTCTCATCCAATTTTTATTGATTCATACAATTTTTATTATATCGTACAATTTTTTTGATGTAAGACAATTTTTATTATCGCATAAACTTTTGTTATTCCATACAATTTTTATTATTTAAGACAATTTTCATCGTCCGATGCAATTTCTATTGTTTTATTCAATTTTTATTATTTTATCGAATTTTTATAATTTCGAACAATTTTTATTATTTCATGCAATCACAAATTGTTCCATACAATCGTTTATCAATCTCGCCAAACGTTAGGAATTTATATTTCTGCCGGTTTTATCTATTTATTTATCCAGAAAAATTTTTAAAAAACATTTTTCTAGTAAGAATTTATATTTATGAGTATTTTGTGCATCTATTTATTTGATTTTTTCCTGCAAATCTTTAGGGCGAAGGCGAAGAAATAACTCGTGAAACAACGAGCACGAATTACGAGCTGATCGATTTGGTGCCTTACACCGAGTACACGATATGGTTGCAAGCCGTTAACGAAAACGGTCCTGGTGCACCGACCGGTGAAATAATCGTGAGAACGCACAGCGCACAACCTTCTCAAACGCCTCACAATGTTACTCTCGAAGCCGCGAGTTCGACGGTAAAAAATTTTCATACTTAATCTCGTTTTAATTAATCCTAGGAAGCTATTCTGGCGTTTTAAAGACCCGAAATAAATTTACGAAGACCCCATATACATTTTTTTTAAATCTAGAACCGTACTTTGGGGATTTCAAGTGTCGAAATTATTTCACAAATGCCTGAGATATTTTCTTTAAATTCTTTCTCCTCGTTTTTTTCGTTCTAATTAATCCTAGGAGGCTATTCTGAGGTTTTAAGGCCCCCAAATAAATTTACGAATGCCCCATATATATTTTTTTCTGGTCTAAAACCGCAATCTGGGGGTTTTAAGTGTCGAGATAATTTCACAAATGCCTTAGATATTTTTTTTCGTCATTTAATTCGCATTTTTGGCAAATTAGAATTAATATTTCAAGTTTTCAAGTATTCAAATATTTGAGTATTCAATTATTTAAGTACGTCATTAATTTATTCTGTATTTTCTACGCACTGAAGAAAGAAAAATGGTGTCAAATTGAATAGAATTGAATTTATGGCAGGGCTTCCAAGTTTTGGGATCTGAATGACCCCAGCTTGGATTTTTTTACCTTTCGTACGTGGGTTCTCAAATTTGTACCTAATGGAAGGTCCTAAGATTAATTTTCTAATAATTTTCTAATCATTTTCGCAATCAATTTCTAATCAAATAAATTTTTTTCCCTCTTTTTTTAAATTTTTAATCAAAACTTATTTATTTTTTTTTAATGATTGGTTATTTTTTTTTCACTCAGAGTATAATAGTTCGATGGGAGCCGCCTTTGGAAGGACGAAACGGTATAATAACCGGTTACAAGATTCGTTATCGTCGGGGTGACAAGCGTTATCACACGAAAACCGAAACGACGGAAGGCAATCGTCGGGATTACACGATTACCGATCTCGAAAAACGCGGAGTTTATCACGTGAGAATGTGCGCGCTCAATGTCAACGGCACGGGACCGTGGACCGATTGGATGCCCATAGAGACTTACGAGAACGATCTGACCGAGTCCACGGTACCGAAAGCACCGAGCAATTTGAGAAGTGAGATTTTTTTATCGATTTTTATTCGATAGAATCGATTGATTTAATTATATTCGTGAGAATTTTTACCGGTCCGATTTATTTTAATCGATCTATTGGGTTTCCTCGATGTTTCGATTACTATTGTGATTATTTTTTTATTATGTTTATTGCAATAATGAAATATTAGTCATATAAAATGAAAAAAATATGTATTTTGTAAGACCAGGAATATTTTTTTTCTTCAAAAATTATTATTGAATCAAATTATTATCATTATTATTATTTAAATAATAATAATAATAATAATGATACATTATTAATAATAATAATAATAATAAAAATAATAATAATAATAATAATAATAATAATAATAATAATAATAATAATAATAATAATAATAATAATAATAATAATAATAATAATAATAATAATAATAATAATAATAATAATAATAATAACAATAGTAATAATAAGAAATTATTATTATTAATTTTATAATTTCTTATTTTATCGAAATTCTATCGATTATTACGATAATGATGCAGAGAAACGGCAATTATAATTATATTTGATTGATTATATATTAATCAATATCGATTGCTCATTGGAAATATTTTTTTTTTCACGAAAAATTGTAATTATTTTCCTCAACAGCGAAAGCCATGTCGGATTCCATATCGGTGTGGTGGAATCCACCGAAGGACGACGGTATAAAAGTTCGCGGCTACACGATCGGTTGGGGCAAAGGCTATCCCGACGTTTACACGCAAGTTCTAGATGGCAAACAACGTTTCTTCTCCATCGACAATTTAGGTACAAAAAAATGTTGTTTTTCTTTTAAATATTTCAAATGTTTGACAATTGATTTTATGATTCAGTGCTTGAATATTGATGGGATTTTTTTGAAGATGTTTTTAATCGCGAGAAATTATCTTGATTTTATTTTACTTATCGAATTTATTGATGTTATTTTATTCATTGATTTTATTTTATTCATTCAATTTATTCATTTATTTAGTTCACTTATTTATTTATTTATTTATTTATTTATTTATTTATTTATTTCAGAACCGCAATCCGAGTACGTGATATCGTTAAGCGCAACGAACGAAGCCGGCCAAGGCACTCCCGCCTATGCGAACGTTCGAACGACGGAAAAATCCGCGCCGGAATTTTCCACCCCGCTTACGCCACCGATAGGCCTCAAAGCCTTGGTTCTCTCCGCAAACACCGTCGTTCTCTACTGGAACGACATGTCTCCGTCGAAAAGTCAGGTAATTCGAATTAACGAGCAACATCAGTGGAATCAAATAATCAATCACTTTCATGCAAATTATTATGATTATTCATTCGTTTATTTATTTATTATTCCACTAATAATAATTATTATTATTCCACTAATAATAATTATTATTATTCCACTAATAATAATTATTATTATTCCACTAATAATTATTATTATTATTCCACTAATAATAATTATTATTATTCCACTAATAATAATTATTATTATTCCACTAATAATAATTATTATTATTCCACTAATAATAATTATTATTATTCCACTAATAATTATTATTATTATTCCACTAATAATAATTATTATTATTCCACTAATAATGATTATTATTATTCCACTAATAATTATTATTATTATTCCACTAATAATAATTATTATTATTCCACTAATAATAATAATTATTATTCCACTAATAATAATAATTATTATTCCACTAATAATTATTATTATTATTCCACTAATAATAATTATTATTATTCCACTAATAATAATAATTATTATTCCACTAATAATTATTATTATTATTCCACTAATAATTATTATTATTATTCCACTAATAATAATTATTATTATTCCACTAATAATTATTATTATTATTCCACCAATAATAATAATTATTATTCCACTAATAATTATTATTATTATTCCACTAATAATAATAATTATTAATCCACTAATAATTATTATTATCATTCCACTAATAATAATTATTATTATTCCACTAATAATAATAATTATTATTCCACTAATAATAATAATTATTATTATTAGAATAATAATAAAATAATTTCGCAAGATATTGAAATACATTTACATATATATTTTTTATTGTTTTATTTCAATGTCAATATTTTTTAAATCTTCATGACCGTACGAGCAGTATCCGATGAACAGTCGTCACTACGTCGTGAGATACACGCCGTATCATCCGAGCACGAATCCACGTTACAAATTCGTCAACGCCTCGGATTTGAATTGCATGATCGACGATCTACGACCGAACACGCAGTACGAATTCGCGGTTAAAGTCGTGAAGGGAAGACGAGAGTCGACTTGGAGCATGGTTGTGTTCAATCAGACCCAGGAAGCCGCACCGGCGACGGCGCCCAGAGATTTCGCGGTTCAGGGCAACGACGGAAGACCGACGGCCGTCACTCTTCGTTGGCAACCGCCCAAACAACCCAACGGTCAAATAATCGGTAGTTATATCGATAAAAACTAATTAATTCATCAATTTTTCGAATTTAAAAATCATACTTTGGTATTTTTTTTATTTATTCGAAGTTTATAAAATTTGGAAAAAAAATATTTATTCGAATATGAATGATGAAAATGGGTGGAAAAGAAGTTGTGGCAGTTTTTAAGGTGTCAGTGAATAAAGTGAAATATTTTTTTTTGCAATAAAAAAAATACCAAAGTGTTATTCTTTATTTATTCGAAATTTGTAAAATTGTAAAAAAAATTATAATTCGAATATGAATTGGAAAAAAGGTGTGTGGGTTTTTTTAAGGTGTTAGTAGATGAAGAAAAATGTAAGGAATATTTTTATTTAGACGTAGTTTTATTTTTTGGTTCGATTAAGAAATTTTTGGAAAATTAAATTCGTTGATTCTTAATTGAAAAATGGGATAATAATGAATTTGTTATTTTTAGGGTACCTCATATCGTACACGACGGACATTACGAAGCGAGATAGAGATTGGTCGGTCGATGGTTTGCTCGGGAACAAGACGGAATACGTTGTCAAGGGTTTGAGACCTAGTACGACTTATTATTTCAAGGTTCAAGCGAGAAATGCGAAAGGTTATGGACCGTTTTCATCCACTGTGAAGTTCATGACGTTGCCGAGTAAGTTTTTCACCGTCGGGACTTGAATTTGTCACTTAAACAATTTTTCTCTAATTTTATTTATTCAATTATTATTCGTTTAATCGATTTTTAATGCAACTCGAGTGTAGAAAAAATGTTCTTATATTGTTTTATTATGCACCGAAGCTGTAGCTTAATACATTCATGATACGTTGCATCGATTTAAGCTTTTGGTGTATTTTTCTAAATTATTCTTTATTTTTTAGAAATAAAAATTGCGTCGAATTTGTTTATTGAGAAATTTATTATTATTTTGGATTATTTATTTTTATTCGATTAGTTATTGTTTGGGGATTGATTCGACCATTATTTCTTTCTGTCGTTTGTGATGAGTGTATGCATTTTTTTTGTTGTTTATAATTATTATTAATCATCAACAAATTATTTATTTATTATTATTATTTATTATTTCTTTTTATTATTATTTTTGTCGATTATCAGCGTATTATCTTTTCACTATTTTATTTGGCAGAGGAATGTTAATTTACGTGTTTATTTGTTTTTTATATTTTATTTGTTGTAATCGTCTATAGGCAATGGCATGGATTTCTATGACGAATTGCATGATCGAGGTGAGATTTTTTTTCGTTTTTAAATATTTTTTGAACCCTTTGCATCTCTTTATCATTTATTTTTTGACGTTTTATCGAGATATACTGAATAAAAAAATCGACAATCAAAAATATATCCCCGACTTAAAATATTGTTTAAAAAAAATTTATTTTTTGCAGATGGACGAGGATTTTCGGGTTTTTTGATTTATGTGATAGTTGGTTGTACCATCGTTCTCGTCACCATCGTTTCCGTCGTCATCGTCGTCGTGTGCTGCAGAAAAAATCCAGACTCACCGGATCGCAAAAAAGGGTAAATAATATAAAGGCCTTATTCGCAAAAAAAAAAAAAAAAAAAAAGACAAAACGTAAAAAAAACGTAAAAATTATCATAATTTTAATTCCTATTGGAAATACATACAAATAATATCACAAAAGATTCATCAAAGAAAGAAATTTAATTAACGTTAAATTATTAATTTATTTTCATTGCAGCTCGGGTCTGATTTATTACAGAGAAATATAAAAATTATGATAAAAATTTCCAAACAATCGTAAATCCTCAAATTATTGATATTTATCAATTTTCCCTCAATTCCTCAAATTTTTATTCCCAATTTCGTAAAATAAAAACAATAATTTGCTAAGATAAATATTTTTTTTCCCAATTCTAGTCGAATAATTAATTTCCTACCCGATTTAAATTTCATTTCAACAGTTATTGTTGTTATTCAACAATTATACACTCCCAATCGCAAATTTTATAAACGATTTGATTAATCATTTCCTTTTAAACAAACAAAAATTTTTTTACTTTCTTTATTTTTTTTCCATTGTATAAAATGTTTTTTTTTTTTTCGTTGTCTCTCGAAGGTACGCAAAGGACTCGAGTCAAAAAACGAACATAAAACCTCCTGATCTGTGGATTCATCACGATCAGATGGAGCTCAAGGCTTTGGAAAAATCATCGATCAACGGCGAAGCATCGACGAGTGGAGTCATAAGCAACACATTACCGCGTTCTGGCAATCAGGATTACGTTCAGGAAAACGCACCGATAAATTCGAATTCGTTGGACAAACGTACATACGTGCCAAGCTACATGGGTGAGTCCACGAATCTTCAAATAAAAATTATTACACTACAAAAAAAAAATAATAACGATAATTTAAAAAATCAAATCGTACAAAAAAGACGTAAATTACGATTAAAAAATATTTCGATTGATTATTTTTTATATTTTCATCGATTGTCCGATGGACGAATTATTTTTGGGATGAAAGAAATTTTCTCTTTTTCGTTTCCAATCTTCGAATCATAAATCATCATAAAAAAAATAATAATAATAACGATAATTTGAAAAAAAAATTAAATCGTACTAAAAAGGAATGAATTACGATTAAAAAATATTTTTATTTGATTATTTTTTATATTTCTATCGATTGTTTGATATACGAATTATTTTTGGAATTAAGGAAATTTTTTTTTTTTTTCGTTTCCAATTGGCAATTTTTGATAATTTCGTTTGCTTTACGTTTTTTGTTTTTCTTTTTTTCCATCGAACGGCGAATAAATTTTTCGAAAAATTCGAAAAACAAAACAAAAATCGACACAAACACACACGACAAAAATTTGAAAAAAAAAACGATAGGCAATATGGACGAAAAATGCTCGACCCTGAGCAGACAACACAGTCGAGGCGGGCAAAAACCAAAGCTTATTGCACTTCCGGTCGACGGCGGTCCGTTGCATCAACGTGAGTAACGCGTTATTTTGTTTATTTATTTATTTTACATCGTTTTCTCTTTTTATTATAATTATATATAATTTTATTTCGACGTTCGAATTATTTTTCACGACAATTCGCGTTGAATAAATAACACGAAAATGTTATTTTAGAAGTATCTAGACGTGTAAAAAAAATTATGTTTAGAAATTGAAAATAAATTATCGTAAGAAGTAAAAAAAAAAAAAAATAAATGAAATATATCAATTATTTAATAATTTGTTATTGTCAAAATTATATTGACATTGTTGACGAAAAAAACAATCATTAAAACGTTAAAAAATGTTAATTATATTGAGAAATATTCGAGAAAATAAATTATACTAAAAAATATTTCGAAAAACAAATGATATTAAAAAATATTCAAAAAATATAAATCGAATAAATTATTTAAAATATATTCAATTCTCTTATTCTCGTAATAACATCAAAAATATTGTTGAAAAAAAAGATATTCAAAACTTTTCAAATCCTAATTACATCAAGAAATATTCTAAAAAAATATTTAACAAATAAAAATTGAAATTGCATTAAAAAAAAAAAAAAATATTAAAAAAATAATTAATAACGTTGAAAAAAATTGAAAAAAATATGAATAAAATATGTATGATTTTGTCATTGTTGTAGCAATTGCGACCGCTACACCGGTTGTCAACGGTAGCATGTCACAACCGACGATTCACGGTTCTTGCGGCGACGTACCGTCGGCAAGAGCGAATTATCCTCGTACGGTGGCTCAGTACAGTCTGAGCAGAGCTCACATAACTCTCGAGCCCACACCGGAGTCCAGTCCGGATTCTTGTTCGATGCCGAGCACTTACGAACCTCTGCAGACTCAAGTACGAGAAGAAAAATAATATAAACAAAATAATTATCTCAATTTTTTTTTTTTTTTTTTTTTTTTTTTTTTTTTTTTTTTTTTCAATATATTTATTCGAACCTCGATTAATTTGATATAATTTTGTTTCTCGCAGCTTTCTTACGGTCCAACGGGTCAGACTTACACGGCTGGAAGCCAGTACGCCCCCGGTCATTACGTGAGCGGTGGTCAGCCGGCAACTTCGACGGGAGCCCTCGTGGAGGGCACCGGAAGCGGCAAACGTTTGCAGGGACATCCCCTCAAGAGTTTCAGCGTACCCGCGCCACCTCCCCAATCCGCGCCTTCCACCCCCGCCCAACAGAAGCACGGAGGTAGGATTTTTACAATTTTACGATTCAATTTAATTTATTTGAACTCATTTTTTTTCTCTTTTTGTTTTCTCAGCAATTGATTGTGAAAAAAATGATGAATAATTTTTATTATTAGCTCGATGTATCGGGGATATATTTTAAAATTAAATGAAATCATTGTTTTATCTAATTGAATTATTTGCTTTGTTCCATTGAATTTATTTTCGTGTTTGATTGAATGAAAGTATTTGAAATTTTTGTGTCATAATTTTCTATCGGTAAAATACGAGTGACTTTAATTGTTTTAACTGAACAGCTTCTCAAGTTACCGTGAGGCCGACGATTTCCGGAAGTCCTTACAAGAAAACTCTCGGATCCACGACGCAGTTGACGAAAAATCGTCTCGCCTGCGTAACGAATCCTTCTCACACTGCCGAAGAAATTGAACGATTGAAGGTATTTTAATTTTTTCTTCAAATAATGATAATAACAATAATGAATAAATTAAATAATAATAATAATAATGAATAAATTAAATAATAATAATAATAATAGTAATAATAATAATAATAGTAATAATAATAATAATAATAATAATAATAATAATAATAATAATAATAATAATAATAATAATAATAATAATAATAATAATAATAATAATAATAATAATAATAATAATAATAATAATAATAATAACAATAATAATAATAATAATAATAATAATAATAATAATAATAATAATAATAATAATAATAATAATAATAATAATAATAATAATAATAATAATAATAATAATAATAATAATAATAATAATAATAATAATAATAATAATAATAATAATAATAATAATAATAATAATAATAATAATAATAATAATAATAATAATAATAATAATAATAATAATAATAATAATAATAATAATAATAATAATAATAATAATAATAATAATAATAATAATAATAATAATAATAATAATAATGAATAAATTAAATAATAATAATAATAATAATAATAATAATAATAATGAATAAATTAAATAATAATAATAATAATAATAATAATAATAATAATAAAATAAATAATAACATTGATAATGACGATGAATAAAATGAATAATTCATTTTTTTTTCGAAAATTAGCCATCGAAAATATTAATTTAATTTCTCAAATAATTCGAATAAATGCTCCAGGCTCGTAAAATGGAAAAATGAAATTTAATTTTATTCTTTGCTTTTTCAAATTCGCAGCCGTCTTACAGCACCGAGGAATTGAACCAAGAGATGGCGAATTTGGAAGGTCTGATGAAGGACTTGAACGCGATAACGGCGTCGGAATTCGAGTGCTAAAACCTCCCTTCGATATGTAACCAAAATCCCGAAACGAAACGTGGTTTGCTATTCTTCAAAACAGAACAAAATGGCTACCATACGTTCTAATGAAAAAAGATGGTTCGCGGGAGAAGATGGGCAAAAGGAAGAAAACGAAGAAACGAAAGAAAGAAAAAAATTAATTCTTTAACCGAATGAAGAATCAACGAAACGACGTGGAACAGCGATGAGTCCTTGATCGACCCACCGCTTGATCGTAACTCATTTCCGTTGAAAAAACAAAACTTGCCAATTCTAGATAGTACCGTAATTGAATTAAAAAAAAGAAAAACGAAGAAGAACGAAGAAGAAGGAAGAGTGAGAGAAGAAAAAAAAACAAAACAAAGTAATGATAATTAATAACGCGTGGTTAATGCTTGCGACGAAACGCTTGCACGATTGTACATTTATTGACTCATTAATTATTTATTTTGTAATTTTTTTATGACATTTTTTTCGTTTTTTACCAATTTTTTTTTTGTAATTTGAGATTTTTGAAAAATTGACTGACGACTTAAGATGGAGGAAAAAGAATGTTATTCGCGTAATTTCATTGGTTTTACTGTCACGCACGAAATTAGCCAAAACGAGCGATTAATGAAAAAAAAAAAACAAAAAAATATAAACGGAAAAAAAAGAAAATCTCGAAAGAAAGGAGAGAAATTTTTTTCATACGCGTCTAGCGAAGCTACGACGACTGCCATAAGATAATATATATTTAAAAAAACGAAACGAACTTCCTTAAGAGCATCGCGAAAATATCTTTAAAAAAAAAAAAACAATTTCCTATTTTTCTATTCGGAATCTATCGAAAAATATTTTTTAATCGTCTCTAATTTTTCTCCTATTAAAAAATATTTTTCTTTCTTTATTTTTTATTTTTTATTTATATACACATATATACATATATTTTCGAATCCACGTCTTCGTTCAGCGGGGAAATGTGTAAATGAACGAATTCGGGTGTCGATTATTCGACGAGGAATTGAAAGTTTTTTTTTATTTTTTTTTTATTTTTACGGCGCTTTATACATATACGTGTATATCTATACATATAAAAGCGAGTCGTGTAGAGAAAAACGGCATTGAAAAATTTACTCAGAACGCAAGGCAGCTTTGAGGAGAGATTGAGAAATTGAAATTTCGATTTTTTTAACTTTGCGAATTTTATATGAGAGTGAATGTTTCGATAAGGCGAATGGAAAGTGATTGAATGGAGCTTGAATGAATTTTAAGGTCTTACTGGATGGATATTAAAAAATCGCTGGAGTTCTTGAAAATTTTGAGAAACGATAATTTTTGATGGAAGAATTATACATAAATTAATATATAATTAATTGAAAAATTAATTAATTAAACATAAATAATAATAATAATGATGGTAATAATAAATAATAATAATAATTATTATTATTAATTATTATATTAATATTATTAATAATAATAATAATTATTAATTATTATATTAATATTATTAATAATTATTAATATCATTAATAATTATTATACTAATAATAATTATTAATATTATTAAATATTATATTAATAATCATTATTAATATTATTAATTATTATATTAATAATAATTATTAATATTATACATAAATTAATATATAATTAATGAATAATAAATTAATTGATTAATATATTTATTTATGTATGATTATTCCATCAAGAATTGTCATTCCTTAAAATTTTTAAGAATTTTGACGTTTTTAATCAATCAATAATTAATTCATTTTGGATTAATTATTTGCCCAACGTTCCATTCAGTAAGACTTTGAGGAAATATAAATATTTATACGATATGTCGTACTTTTCTTTTTTTTTTTTCTACATATAGATAAAAGTCAAAAACAAAACCCGTAATATTACGATCTCATTGGAAATTATAATTTCTTAAGATTTGCTATTAATTTTTAATTTTCAGAATAACAATAATTATAAATTATTTGATTATTATTACTAATTAATTATTATTTAAGGTAGAATAACGAAAGAAGGCACTATGTGACAGACTTGCGTGTATTTTTTTCTGAAATGAATTTTATGCCTTCGACAAATCTTGTGAAGATTTTTTTATAATACTCGAAAGCGACGGAGTAATTATTTAATTTTTAATTTTTATCTAAACTTTCATTTTTGAGCTACGGAGTTCGAGTCGAAACAATTGTTTTCATGCTCGTTGCAGCGAAAACAAAAAAGAAAATGAGAAAAAGTGGCGGCTTAAAAACAGAACTGAATTTTCGTAAATCCATCGATCGTCAAAAAATTCATCATTCCATTTTTGTACGTCGTTTGTAATTTTTTAAAACAAATTTTGTAAATTTATTTCGCAACCGTCGGAGATTTCGCGCAAATTTTATACGTAAATCTTTTTTATACAAACGAAAAGAAAAACAAAAACGAAGAATTCAACACGGAAATAATGAATTTTATTTCTCTCGTGCGTGAAAAACATAACGAAATGATGAAAAAAAAAATTGTCTGGATGAAGAAAAAGGCCTGCGTGCCGACGAAAGGGGCCTACCGAAATATTTTAGGAACCACAAAAGTATAAATAAATAAATAAAAACATAGCCTAATTATAAAAACGTAAAGCAAAACAATTGACATATATATTGATTATACACGAATATTATACACTATAACTATATTTATATCGACATTATTGTATACAATTGATATTATTTATTGATTGTAACTTGCGGGGAGAGAAACGCGCCGAGCAACAAACGTGAAAAACAAAAATACAAAGAAAAAAAAAGAAAAAATAATGAATTCAACATATTCTAAGCTTTTCAATTGACAAATTTTTTACCACATTTGTGAATTTTACAAAGAAAAATAAAAGACGAACAAACATAATCGTAAGGCGATAAATAATGTCTCGTCCTGAACAATCTATCGACGTATAAACATCCATGAAAAAATTATTTAAAAAAAAGAGAAATAAACGAAAGATAAAAAATTTTTTTTAGTCGGAAATAAAAATACGAAAAAATCGAGACGCGCCGATTAATATAATAAAAACGTGTAAATATTATTGATTAAGCGACGATACACACCGATCAATGTTATAACTATTATTATTATTATTAATATTATTATTTTATTTTTATTATTATTATTATAGCCGATTATAATAACGATAATATTTGTACGATTAATATTATACAAAGCGGCCATCCTCACTCCCAACGACGGAAACAATAGTTAAAAAAAAAAAAAAAAAAAAAACATTCATAACAAGTGTGTGATAATATTTGTAAAAGTTTTATTACGCGTATAATATAAACGACAAGAAAAAAAAATAAATTGCTTTATTATACCTGTATTATTCTGCGTATATACGCACATACACGCGCGTAAAATTACGTGAATTTGCGAATTATCGCGTGTATGGGCGTGTATATCTGTAGCCAATAAACAATCTTATGTTCTATATACTTATATGTACATATATTCACCGTTTTCGAGCATTTTTATTTATTTATTTTTATTATTCCATTATTTATATGACTAAGTCCATTTCGGTCCATTATTATTATTATTATTATTATTATTATTATTATTATTATTATTATTATTATTATTATTATTATTATTATTATTATTATTATTATTATTATTATTATTCATTATTTATTTCATTCTATATTTTTTTTTATTTTTCAATTTCAAACCAAACAAAAAAAATAAGTCATCCGAATTCCGAACGGCAGCCATTTTGTCACGTCGCCCGAACGAGCGACAGCCATTTCGCGTCGCACCTTCGCAACCCGATAAAATCGCCGTTTTCGCGCCAGCGAAGTAGGCGCGGCAGATGGAAAGGCTGTGCTTTGGATGCGTTTTGTATTCATCGAACGAACTCGATGAGAATTGAGAGCAATGTTTTCGCGGTCTCTCGTCCATTGTCGGTTGATGAGGATCGTCGATGGCGCCGCTTCGTCGTCGCCATTGATGGACGCGAAGAATTTCTCATGGAAAAGACCGACCGCTAAGACGTGTGCGACGGTCTCGTAGGATAAAATGGAGATGTACACCTTTGCAAATCGCACACACACGCAAATATATGCATATATGCGTGTATGCATATATGTACATGTATATAAACACAGGCGACATACCATAGAGGAGCTCTTTGCGCTAATACTCGTTTATTATTCAGACAACGCTTCGTCGCATGGGATACGACCATTCACGGAACTATTTGGTACGAGCGGGAGAGACTCCGCAATTTCTCTTACCCCCCCCCCCCAAAGCCTTTCGGTGTTACGTACACAGGCTCGGTCACTACGAAAACGTTTTTTTATCCTCGTAGATTTTTTACGTGATGCAAATAAAGTATTCGCACCTCGAAACGTGATGCTCTTTGCAGCAATGAAAAGTACAGCAGTGGAAAGAAGATATTTTGTTTGGGATTTGTAGCCTCCGCGGTCGCTAGGGGTCTGGATGACCCCCGGGAGATTTTGGCGTTTGAATTTGTTGGAAACTTGGAGAGGAAAGGAGAATTGGAGATCATGGAAATAATTTGAGTTAGCTTTGTATTTAAATTGAATATGTTTTTTGAAGGAGACACTGTCGTGATCATTTTTATCTCGAAGCGTAGTAACTTGACAGTACGTACCTGAAATATTTTAGAAGAATATTCAAATTTGAAAAAGTTAGTCATTTTTTTTATCTTAAAAGGTTACGAAAAAGAAATTGCTCATCATTCTCAGAGCGTCGAAAAATACGCTGGAATTTTTCTAAATTCTAATTAATTGCCAGTCGTCAAGTTAAATTGTCTACATCATTAGCACGTTCATCCCGGACTCCATTTTGTATTCCAATTCGATCATTAAGCGCTCAATAAAATTTTTCTTTCGTGCGTTCAACGGACAAAACGAAAATCCAACCCAAAAAAGTCACCAAAGGTGGCTCAGGATCCAACATGGCGACTGCTCATTCAACTTTCTCGCTATACGCTGTCAAAAATAATCATTACATCAATATTCCCCGAGCCTGTCGTTAAATTCAAAGTCAATTATGCCTCGGCAAATATTGTTCACGTCCCAAGTGGCGTAACATCGAAATTATCTCGTTGCATATTCACGAGACGAGCGAGATCCCCACGTGACAACCGCCATTTTAACATCGTCGTGGTCACGTGCTGCACCCTCGCGATCTCCCATCGGCCGATCCCACGCGTTTGAACGCAATAAAACGAAACCAATTTGTTCCGAGGAATAAATGAATACATGAATACAATTAATTCATGAATTATGTGATGCAAGCTCTTGTTTTTTTTGTTTTAATCAGTTCCCGGCTGCACCTTTCGGCCCCGAAGAAAATGTCACATACGCGAATCCGTAGGAGCCAGATTGCGGTTGCGTGACAAAATGGCGGCGTATGGAGTTTTCTTCCATATTTAAGAAGAATTTATTACTTGAAATGATTGAAGAATTACCGAAATAATCGTAGGTATTTGTGTTTTTTGAGGTTATGTCGACGGATTATCTTAAATACTCCACCCTCGGTTGTTTATAGCCGAGATTATCAGCGGAAGTGTGCTCGAGGGTTATCGGCGTGCTGTCTAGTAATTTGTGTTGCCCGTCGACCCGTCCTCGCTGACGAATGCCTCGCGCGGACAAGATAAGAAAAATCAAACAGAGAAACGTTTATCGGTATGGTGGTGGACGTTATCGGTAAATTTCGGTTGTCGAACGATTATCAAAAGATGCCGCGTAATCTGCCAATATAAATTATTATAGATCTTTTTTTCTTCCCTTCTTTTTTGGATTTATCTCTTTGCAAATTAAAGAATGATGCAATGGACAAACTTAGATAGATTTTTCGATGATTTTATGTATCATGATATTGATAATTTTGTTATTTTGTTGTTGATTGGATAATTAGTTTGTTTGGAATTTTTTTTTATACGATTGTGATCGATAGGATGATGGTTATTTTTTGTATGGGATGGGAAAATTGTTATTGATTATTTAAATAGTTTCCTAGACGAGACATCGAAGATTTCTATTGATATTATTGTCGCTGAAATGAATAATTTGATTTTTTTAGAGATATTACAGTATTTTAGATTTTGGAACAATAATTCTATTTATTTTCTAAATTCAATCATTTATAAAATATTTCAATTAAACTCAATGAACTAGAATAAGTTCAACAAGTCTCGATGGAGGTAAATAACAAAAATAGATGATATAATTTTCTTTCGATCGTGTAATTCATATCTAATATATAATACTTTTTTACTTAGAATATTCTCCAATTTTTTATATAAGAATTATCAATAAATAAATAAAGTATCAATCCATCAATATCAATATAAATAAATACACATATAACAACTTAATAATTTATCAATTATTTAAATTAAAAATTATAGAATTCATTTCGTATAGAATAAATGATACAACGTTAAATTTTTCTTTCTTTCTATAATATAACATATTAAATATAACAATATTAATATATTGATATATTCAATATATAAAAATCAATTCAATTTTAAAATTTCATACTAAAATTTGACAAATCGTGCGACAAGCTGCGAATAAAAATACAGAAAAAAATTGATAAAGAAGACAGTTAGTTAAAAAAAAGGTAAAACGTGTGTGGGTATGGCCGGAGTCTTGTCACAATAGCGGTTTCAACGAATGACAACGAGCACGCGTCTCTGTTACCCGCCCACGCGTTTTGCTTCTCTCTTCCTCTCTCTCTCCCTTTCTCCCTCGCACTTTTACAATTCCATCTGCCCATCCCCCGATCTCTTCTTCTTCTTCTTCTTCTACTTCTTCTGCTTCTTCTTCTCTTCTTTTCCAGTGTCATCGGCTCCCTTCCTCGTATTTCCTCCACTCTTCCCGGCATAAACGCGACACACGCTCTCACGCACACATAAACGCACATATGCGACCCGGCAAAAGCTTTCACGACTCCTCTGAAATCATACCGAAAAGCTCATTCAGTCGTCGAGCGACACTCACGAGTAACGCACGGCCCTACGATTTTTTATCTATGTTTTTTTCAAATCCGAATTTCCAAAGAAATATGAAACAACAGAATTATTAAAAGTTCGGCATAATTTTTTGTGTAAAATAATATATTAATTGACGATTGAATACTTGAAGAAATAAAATATAGGGTAGTTTGAATAAAAAAAATTAGCATATTATTTTTTTTCTAGTGGTTATTTTTTGAAATGTGAAAAAAGTGGTGTTGGAATTTTTTTTTTTTTTTTTCGTGATGGGTGAAAAATCGTCGAAAATGTTTATCGTTATTATTGCTCTGTTGAATATTGGGATTTTCGTCATCAACGGTTCGAATACTTTTCTCGGAGCAGCTCAAGGTAAATTCAGAAAGAAATTAACCTTTTTTATTCCATTTTTATAGTAAAAAGTAATCAAATCCATTCGTTATTAATTATTTTATATTTTTCTTATTGCAACAAAATTGTTGATCAATTTGATATTAAATTATTCCACCGATTTTCAGTAAGTCCACGTTGGGTTATTTCTCCGACGCGAAGTCTCAGATGCGTGTAATAATCGAGGCATGAAACAAAAAAAAAAAAAAATAAAGAACAAATGGAAATAAAAAAAAGTGCGTACAACGCGACAGCTTCCCGCCACATGTGCGCCTCGTCGATGCCACTGTGTACACACGCTCTGGGACTCTTGCGTACAATTTTTTCCATTTTTTTTCCCTCCTTTTTTCTTCTCTCTCGTTATTTTTTTTTCTTTTCGCGTCTTCATGCGCGCAAACTTATCGCATCCGCATGGAAGATAAACAACCGCGCGAGATGCGTGCAGTCGTTGCAATTATCATTCGCTCGATGCGCGTATTAGTTTCCGAAGCTACTGGAAAAACGCATTTGAGGGTTCGAGAATTTTTCAATTTTAGTCTTTGACTACCGATAGTCAATTTGTATTACTGGAATTCGTGTATATTTTATATTAGTTGGTATTTTTTATTGTTAGAATGATTTGAATATATATGTAGTGAATTAAATTAAATTATTATTATTTTTTATTATTATTATTATTATTATTTTTTTTTATTATTATTATTATTATTATTATTTTTTATTATTATTATTATTATTATTATTATTATTATTATTAAATATAATAATATAATAATATTATATATAATGATAATAATAATAATGATTATTATTATTATTCTATTAATTATCATTATTATTATTATTATTATTAATAATAGTAATAATAATAATAATAATTATTATTATTATTAATAATAGTAATAATAATAATAATTATTATTATTATTATTCTATTAATTGTTAATAATAATAATAATAATAATAATAATTATTATTATTATTACTATTATTAATTAATAATAATAATAATAATAATAATAATAATAATAATTATTATTATTATTATTATTATTATTATTATTATTATTATTATTATTATTATTATTATTATAGTTATATATTACGATTATGATTATTATTATTATTATATTATATACTCAATAATTGTATATACAGGGAAATATTATAATAATTATATAGCCAATAATTTTCATGATTTTCAATATTGAAATTATCAATATTAGTAATTTGTATTAATATACATATATCTAAGCTATATATTTGTATTTTTATATATAAATATTTAACGAATTGAATTACCATAATTATAATAATAATAATTATTTTTATCATTTATTTCTCATTCATTTATAATTAATTATTCAATATTTCTCTCTCTCTCTCTCTCTCTCTCTCTCTCTCTCTCTCTTTTTCTCTCTGTTTCTTCCTCAAGCACACATTTAGGCTTTTATATTTCAAGATCCAATTTCCTCTCGATTAAATTCGAATAATTCATCAATTTCCATATTATTTCTCGTTCCAAAAATTGATCAATTCTCCTCCTTTGAAAAAAATAAAAACACTACAATTTCCGTCATCTGGCAGCCGCGCAATGGCAGCGCGATATGTTGTGTCCGATTGGGAATGGGTTCGAACCGTATGGGACAGGAAAATCCACGCTCTCCCCGACCGTATTAATTATAGTTATTACGTGGTCTTGTAACAGGCGTCAATCCATCGATTGAAGTCGCTTAACTCACTTTCTACATCCGCAATCGTCGCGTTTAACATCGAATTCGACCCCCGCCCCCTCGTCCTGGTTGCGTTTATGAAAAATTAATAGTTTTTCTGACGTGCCAATTCAGCATCTTTTATTTATTCATTATTATTATTATTATTATCGAACGTGTGGCGAGAAAAAATTAAAATAAACGCATCGACGTTCCATAAATCAGAAGGTTTCACCACGACTGACAATTACCGACACTTTATCGTATAACACAAGTTTTAATAGATTCAAATATTCGTCACAAACATATTTAATACCTTTGAGAAAAGAAAAAAAAACGAAACAAATAAATTTAATGTAATTTGATAATCCGTCAATTTTTAATTATCGACCAAAATCGTTCAAAATTAATAATTTTCTCGTTCACGATATTTTTTTTCTCAATTATACTTCGAAAACAAGCAAGAAGATTTTTTTGCCAGAACATTTTTTGAAAAATTGAAAGAAGAAAATAAATAAAAGCATTGAAAAATATATAATTTATTATTTTTTCGCTATAATTTTAATTAAAAAAAATTCCACGTTTATTATATTTTCGTACGTTCGCGCGGGGCAAGACGGACGCGGATGAAAAGCGAGTGTATCGAAAGAGAGGCTGCGAGAGCCGGCGCAACATCGGCGGCAGCATCCCGAACGGAGCGTCGAAGAGCGTCCGAGAGGGAGATAAATAAACACATAAAACGGCGTGACAGCTTCGCGCGCGAATAAAAACGCGAGGAACAGACGCGCGCGTATGCGTATAATGCACGCGAGTTTGAAGCGCGAATATAATGAAATTGATGAGGGAACGCCACACGTTGGATGTGGAACGAGATACAAACAGCGGTAATATAATAGTCGCAGTCGCATTCGTGCCACAGCCGGAAAAGATTGATATTAAAAAAGAAAAGTTAGGATTATTTGTTATGGAATGGGAAAGAGTTCAACCAGATAGAATATATATATTTATATATATATATATATATGTATATAGAGGGAGTAAACTTTTTTTTTTCTCATCTCGATAGAATTTTTTTTCAGAATTTATCAATTTTAAAATTTTTTTTCTATCATTTTTTTTCATTTAATTTCGGAAATTTATTTTGAATTAGAATTTTTATTTATTTACGTTATATCTTCGTATTTATGTATTTATTTGTTTGTTTGTTTGTTTATTTATTTATTTATCTGTTCACGTTTTTCTTTTTTTCAATTTTAAGAAATTCGATTTATTATTATTTCTATTTTTTATTTTATTTTTTCCAAATTTTTCGTTTATTGTTTGATCTTTTTTTCGATGGATTCTGACTATCAGAATTGTTTTTAGTATTGATGAAGGTAATTAATCAGATAAATGAAGATGAATTGGTCTGGAAAGTTTCTTAGAATCGAATAGAAATCACAGAGATAAATTTTTTTTTATTCATGTGCATTGGAAGGTTCGATTGGGGTCGATTTAATTCGAGGAAACAATATGTCGACAAACAATGACGACAATTGTCGGGAATGCGAGGTCTCTCGTTGGCAAATTTCTCGCTGGACCATTCGAGTTCCATTGTCATCTCGATTATGAGTGGAAATAATTAATTGAGGGACTGGAAAGAATAAATAAGTGGAATAAATCGAGAGAAAAATTATTATTTTTTTTTCATTATAAAATTGGCAGAACTAAAATCAGAAAAAAATTAGATGATTTAGAATATTTCAGACATTCTATCTAAAAAATCACAATTATCTAGAAGTTTAATTAGAATTAAAAATAATTCTGCGACATTTTATATACAATCAGAATAATTCTATAAATCGCATGGAAAAAAATTCTCAACAATTAGAAAGTCTCCAAATAATCCAAAAACTCTATAAAAAATAATCTAAATAATTACAAAAATTCCGTAACATTCCAAACAATATCCAAATTTCACCAAAAAAAATCCCAGAATCTCAAAAACATCCCGAAAAATCACAAACAATTCGGAAAATTCCATCAAAAAAATTCGAAACCCTTCCAAAAACCTACAATCCAATTTCGAAGGCAAAATTTACAAATCCAATTCCAAAAAAAAAATCCCCAACCCCATAACGAACCAAAAAAATAAAAAAACCTCGGCTCGATGTTCCTTCGCGAGACGCCGGGACGTCGCTGCGGAAGGATGGCAAATTATTGCGACCATTAAGAAGTGTCAAGTTAATTGGGTCTCAATGATTCAAGAGTTTAACGGGTTCGCACGCCTCGACCATTGAAGGGTGACGTCTTGAGGCATTCCACGGCGAACTTCTTCCGACAGATTTCTTCTCCTCCCATGAGACGCCCGCACACACACACATATGTACATATTTATATGTATATGGGGCGAAATTTTCCAATTCACCGAACTGAAACCCTATCCTATCCCCCGATGTGGACGATGATTTTTTTTTAGTATCCTTTGGATTCTACGACCTCACTGATTTTTTTTTAGATTTTTGAGACCCCTCCTTGCCCTCCCCTCCCCTCGCCATATTATTTTTATCAAGAGGTAACACTGCCATTTGTCCCCTTTTTATTTGGATGAAATTTTTTTCCCGGATACTCTATTGAAATTGAAGAACTTTTTTCATAAAATTGGAGTGGACAGCGGGTTCCTAATATTTTTATTTATTTTTTTGAAATTTTGCAAAAATGCGAATTTTTCCGAAATTTGAATGAACGATAATGGTTTTCCATCGGAAAAAAGAGAAGAAAAATGAAATCTATCTTGCGAAAGAATCGATATTCCGATTATTTCGATAGGAAATCGATAGGAAATAGGAGGAGTTACCTCCTGATGATAGCAACAATTAATTCATACTCAAAAATCGATTTTCTATCGAAATAATGGAAATATCGATTTTTTTCCAAGATAGATTTCATTTTTCTTTTTTTTTTTTAAATAGGAAGCCATTATCATATATTCAAATTTCGGAAAAAATCCGAATTTTCGCAAAATTTCAAAAAAATAAATAAAAATATTAGGAACCCGCTGCCGACTCCAATTCTATGAAAAAAGTTCTTCAATTTTACCAGAGTATCGGGGAAAAAAATTTCATTCAAACAAAAAGCGGACAAATAGCACTTACCTCTTGATAAAAATAATATGGCGGCCGAAGGGGAGGGGAAGAAAGGGTCTAAAAAATCTAAAAAAAAAAACATTGAGGTCCTAGGATCCAAAGGATACTAAAAAAAAATCATCATTCACATCGGGGTATAGGAGGGTTTTAGTTCAGTGAATTGAGACATTTCGCCCCATATACATATTTATATGCATATAGTATTTGTATACTCGCACACTCGCGCCAAGAAAATATCTACGAGCGTCGCAGCAGACACTTTGCCGGGTCGTTATTTAGATCGGGTTAAAAGCCGGATGGTCCAGAGAGAGGAAGGAGGAGAGCCTCGTTTTCATCTCGCGTCTCACCACGGATCTATTTTCGTTTATATTCCAACAAGCCACCGGCCGCAAACCGCACGAGTTTGTCCAAGACCGAGACCGCGAAAGATGCGCGAAAAGACGGAAAAACGAGGAAGAAAAGAAGAGAAATGAGAGAAAAAATGTGGAACAAGCACGGTTGGAGATTTTAAATGCGCTCGGTGCAAAACTCGCGTTAATTGACGAATCTCATCCCCTTTGCGCAGGTTCAACTTCGCGTTCGAGTTCACGGGTGGAATGAAAATTTATCGCGTTCGCGTGGTTCGTTGGGGGATGGGGAAATAACGAGTTTGAGGCTGGAAATAACATTTTTGGCGGGATTGTGGATTTTATGTTTGATCGTTGGATTTTTGTTGATTAATTATTGGAGCGATTTTAGTTAATTTGTATTGATTAGAATTTTTTTAATTGTTGTTATTTATGATTATTGTAGTCGGTAGACAGGGAAATAACCGAAATAACTTAAATTATTATCATTTATAATTATAATAGTCATAATTTTGTTAATTGTTGAATATAAATTTTTTTTTTAAATTTGTTTTTTCTCTTTTTCATATTATTATATTTTGATTGATTCTGAAGAAAAATATAAAATAAATAAATACATAACCTAAAAATATTACAAGCATGAAAGAATAACAATTTTAACAATAATAATTTTCATCTTTCGCAATACGCCCGTTGAATAAATAAAAGAACGAATGACAAATTAAGCCGGTGCATAAGAATCGTCCGAGTCGCCATCAAAACCGTCCGGTACCGCATGGTCCCAAGTCTCGAGATCGTCCCGTCTAATTGGCATCTATTAACTCAATTGTACAGTCAGCCCGGAGTCTCTCTCTCGCGACGAACTTGTCGGACTGCATTATTCGAGTTTCGTCGCAGTGGGCCTTTTCTTATCCTACTTTTATTCCATCCAGCGTCCCTGCGCATTCCCACCAATGATGGAAAAAAAGAAGAGGAAGAAGAAGAAAAGGAAAAAAACGATCATTCAACGATGATTCATTCACACGCGCGTTCCATCATCGTCGATGTCAATTCGAACGTTTGTTCGAATGAAGGGAGGGGAGGGAAAATTTTCATCGTCGGGTTTGACATTCGAAGCTTCGATCGCAATCGATGGGGGACATTTTTTTTTCTCTGGTTATTCGATTCGAAGTAAAATTTATAGCGAGGAGGAGAGTAATAAATTTCGATTGTAGATTCGGGGGCTCTGTCTTTTCTTTCTTTATTTTTCTAATGTGGATTTGTATATATGGGAAATTTATCGTGAATATAAAAAAAATGAGATGATAATATATATATTTTGTATGAAATAAAATTCTAGGTCATATAATATTGTTATGTTATTTCAGATTTTCAATAATAATAATAATATTATCAATATAGTAATAATAATAATAATATATAGTTCTAGAATTGTATTTGATCAATAATAATACGTATTATAATTTATCAAATATCATTCTAATAATAATATTAATAATAATAATGTTATTATTGTTATAATATAATTATAATAATATATTATTCTAGAATTATATTTGATATATAATAATACGTATTATAATATATCAAATATAATAATAATAATAATAATAATAATAATAATAATAATAATAATAATAATATTATTATTATTATTCTATCATTATTATTATTATATTTTTTATTATTGTAATAATAATAATATTATTATTATTATTATTAGAATTATATTTGATATATTTTAATACGTATTATTATCTATCAAATATAATTCTAGAACTATATATCATTATTATTACTTATCAAATATAATTCAAGAACTATCTATTATTATTATTATTACTATATTTGTATCCATCTTATTCCTATACATGTTATATTATTTATAATAATATAATATTTCTGTCTCTCTCTCTCTCTCTCTCTCTCTCTCTCTCTCTTCCTCCCCAGCAAACGTCTTTGAATAAAAAATCCTCCTTCTTCCTCTCTCAACTCAAAGCCATCCGTCTCGACATTTCGAATCCTCGATCGCAACCCCCGTACAATTTTTTTCCCCTTCAACCCCGTGTTCGATACGAAGCAAAATGCATTGCAACGAAGAAAAAAAAATCCGAATCAATCGAGAGCGACGATTCGAAGGCACTTCCATCCCTCACGCTCTTCATCTCTCTCGCTCTCTCGCTTTCTCGCCGGCGAATTCTCGAACACGCGGCCCCATGGGGCTCTCCGTGGGGCCTCACGGGCCCCATTTCTTCTTTCCCTCGTGCGTCAATTTTCCACTCTCATTGTCACAATTCTCGGCTCCATTGAACTCCTCGAGAGTCCCGCATGTGGAGGTCTCACGAGGGTGCATCCTCCGGGTTGTGACACGGTCGGTCCGTGCCGCGAACGAGGCCCGAAGGCGCCCCCTCGAGGCCTCGAGGCCTCGAGGCCTCGAGGCGTCTCTTCGGCATCTTCGGGCGAGAAAAGACGGGCTTGTGGTCATCGAGACACGATCCAGAAGGCTCCGGGCCTTGAGGTTACTGTTTTTTCTCCAAACGTGGCCGGAAAACACTACGTCGCGAAGTACGAAAGAACGTGAATGAGACGTCGGGCTCGACGTGTGGAACGTGTTACGTTATTTTTTTTTCGTTGGAAAGAATGGGAATGAGGAGAGAGAAAGGAAACATTTCGGGGCTTTCTTCGAGAGGCGCACTTTGGAATTTTTTTTTTTTGTATTTATCTTTTCGTGTCTTGTTTTATTCGTGGAAGAGCTTCTTGGAAATTGATTTGTTGATTTCTTCATTCGTATAGTTATTTATTTATTTATTTATTTATTTATTTATTTATTTATTTATTTATTTATTTATTTATTTATTTAGGTTATTTATTCATTTATTTAGTTAGTTAGTTATTTATTTATTTATTCATTTAGTTATTTATTTAGGTTATTTATTTATTTATTTATTTATTTATTCATTTAGTTATTTATTTAGTTATTTAGTTATTTAGTTATTTATTTATTTATTTATTTATTTCAAATTCTTGGATTGAGATAATTAGATATTCTTTGTATTGTTTCAGAAATGTCCTGCTGCTCCCTGGCTACTGGATCCTGTAGGAACGTCTGTTCGCAGGTAAGACTGTAATGAAATGATTTATAAAGAATAATACGAATCAATATTTAAAACGAAGTATTTTTGCGACAAAAAATTATTGATAACTCAAAACAATATTTAAAACGAATTGATTTGAGTAAGTAATGAATATGAATAGCTAGAATTAATGAACAGAATAGAATTCTTACTTCGTTTAATTGTTCAATTATTTCTTTTGTTACTTTATTTTATTCCATTATTCTATTATTATTATTTTTTTCATTATTTGTTATTTTATTTCTCCATTAATCATAATTTCTCACAATTATTCCATTAAAAATACCAAATTCTATCGCTATCAAAACCTCCAAGTCCTCCAATCCATTCAGTTCGTACAATTTTTTATCCTCTCCCGTCTCATCCCTTTCTCTTCTCCCAACCATTTCCATCTTCTTATTTCTTCCTCTTCGTCTTTTGAAACAAACAAAAAAAAACAAAAAAAAACAACATAACACATATATATTTCTTTCAATTCGTTTATTCTTTTAGTTTTTTCGAATCTGAAACATCGAGTAAGATTTGTCGCTCGGTGATTCTACAATTCACGGTTATTCGCGGGAGAAAGATCGAAAGATGCTGAGGGGGGGGGGGGGGGATGGGTAGTCGCCCAACCAAGAGACGATGCGAGAAAAGAGTGACCGGAAAGCCCGGAGAGGAAGAAGATCCAAAGAAAGGATGGGAAAGAAAATAAAACGAGAGATAAAAAAAAAAAATTCGGTCCCCGGGCGAGTGCAGATAAAATCGAGAAGACATTGGGGCCCGCTGGGAGATTTACGCATGGTCCACGGGGGGGCCACGCGCTCTCGACACCACGCAAACGTCCCATACTATCCCCCCTCCCCCCATTCATACGCAAATATTACGAGGAGTGGAGGATGACCGTAGAAAATTTAAAAAGAAAAATAAATTTGATTGAAAAAATTATCGAAATAAAAATGATAATAATGATGATAATATCAAGAAGCTGTGGCGAGATTGCTGCGCAACGATATTGCGGGGTATTTATGGGTCATCAGATTCGTCGCCTTGATTAACTTTATCACGTTTGAATGTTTGGAAATGAGTTTTGGAATAAGTTAGGGGAAATTTTGTGAAAATTGGGAGTAATAAGGAGTAAGGATTTAGAAAATTCAGGACGTTGTGAAAAATGTTTGCACACTTGTCGAATTATTTTGATATTTGGGCTACTTGGTAGAAGATTTTTTTTGTTAATGATAGAATTAGCGGAATAAAAATTGGATGATTTGAAATAATTTAGAGATCCAGCTCTTGAATATTCAAAAACAGATGAATAAATAAACGAATGAATAAATAATCTGAGTGAATATATAAATAATTGAATAACGTACAAATAATATGGATAGAAAAATTAGAATAGATAATTTAAAATAATTTGGAGAGAATATTCAAAAATAAATGAATAAATAAATAACCTGACAAAATATATAAATAACTTAATATCGTATAATTTTAAAGTATTTCTTCTACTTTTATTTATTTAGCTTGATTTTTTTGGTTTTTTTTATTTCGGACGAATCTTTGAAATCCGATTCCGGATAATATTGCGATGGTGAAGAGGCAGAAGGGGTAGGGGAGAGCGTTTGAGAGGATCTCGAAGAAAAGTGAAGTCATCCTATACGTTGACTTGACTACTGATGAGAAACTTCCGGCTTTTCTTCGGTCCTCGCCCTTTTTCAGAAGTACAAAGCCGGAAACCGCGTGATGTGGCCCGTATGCGCCTAAGCATTTAGTGCCGGTTTCCGTAGGCGTCTTGCCCGTGCCGGACGTTGTTTCAATCGGATGTAAAAGAGTGGATGTGATAATAATCACTTGATAACAATAATAATAATAATAATAATAATAATTCTAGGAGGCTGCGCAATTTTTCCCAGAACGAAATAAAGAAAATATCGCATATTTTCAATAAATTCTTTGAATTTATTGAAATGCATTGAATCGATTTTAAAAAATATATATTTTCGATGGAATTTGATCTATTCTTGCGATTGATTGAAGAAATTAATCGAAAATAATAATTATTTAACTATTGGTAATTTTTTTCTCTCAATAATTTGAATTTAATTTGGTTTTTTTTTCAATTTAATTCAATTTTTTTTTAAATTGAATGGAACTAACTTTTATTGTGATCGATTTTTTGAAAAGTAATGATTCCACCCTCAACTAAATAAGTTCAACCCCCTGCCACTTCTTTTTTTTCTCTAATTTTCGATTATTCGTTGCTTTCCAAAAATTATTAAAAAATTTTCCATTCATTCTGACCATCACCAAATGCACTAAAAAAATTTCTTGCACTGCTCGATCTCGTCCACAAATTAAGGAAGGGCCGAAGGATGCAAGAGTCGTCGGGTGAGAAGCGTTAAAAAAAATAAAAATTAAATATTTTTGAGGAAACAAAAAAGAAGGAGAAAAAATAAAATATCTTCACGTCCGTTCTATTTTCGGATCTTTTGATCCTCAAGCACGTCGAGTTCGAGTTGGTTAGTTAGCTCTCTTTCTCTCTCTTTCTCTCTCTTTCTCTCTCTTTCTCTCGTTGCAATGTTTTTCTTTCTCTATTTCTCAACGCCACGAACTGCTCTCAGAGTTACGACAGCGGTGACGATAGAAGCTTGCGATATTGCCCGTGGCAGACACTTCAAAAGCTTTCGTCCTCCGTTCAAAAGTACGACAAAGTTGACAAAATCTCCGACCCAAAGAAAAATTAAAGAAAAAAAAACAATCTCGAGGATGAAGAAAATCATTATTTTTCCCGCAATTATTTTCTCGCGCTCTACGTTCTTCTCTTATTTTCAAAAACTGTAAGCAATGCACTTTAAAATTAAAGAGAGAAAAGAAAACATGAATTAAGGATTAATGAGCTTTTTTTTTTAAATTGTAATGTATTTAGATTCGACGATCGACAAATCTTTCTGTTTTTAATCACACCGAAAAAAAAATAAAAAGTCATTTTATTTCTCTCATTGCATTCCTTCGTTCAGTCATTTTTTTTATCTTCTTTTTCTTCTCACATTCACCGCAAGCTGTGCCTCGTACATTACTCTGAGAATACTTTGTGACGAAAATAAGCTTCTTCGGCTTTCACTCTTTTGGATACTTAGCTAAACGTCGTGCTTCATTTCTTTAACAATAAATAAATAAATAAATAAATTAATCAATGGATAAGTAAATCAAAAAATCAATAAATAAGTAAATAAATAAATGAATGAATAAATAAATAAATAAATAAATAAATATGTGAATGAATAAATAAATAAATAAATAAATATGTGAATAAATAAATAAATAAATAAATAAATAAATAAATGAATAAATGAATAAATAAATAAACAAATAAACAAATAAACAAATAAATAAATAAATAAATAAATAAATAAATAAATAAATAAATAAATAAATAAATAAATAAATAAATAAATAAATAAATAAATAAATCAATAAGTAAATTAATAAATAAACGATCAAACAAATCAACAACAAAAAAATCAAAATTCCAAAACCCTCAAACTCAAATTAATTCTCCAAATCATTCCTCCATTTCTCCTCTCTCGCTTCCGCTCCGAAACCCAAACCTCCGACCGCGATAAAGAAAAATCACGATTATTCAAGCACGTTCCCGAAGAAGAAAAAAACTCGAAAAAATTAATGTCACCGCGCGACATTACGGAAGCAAACGTCATAAATATGAAAAAAAAACCATTGCCCATAAGCTCGACGCGTTCGCCACCGGGGGTACATGCGCCAGAGACTCTCGAGTTTACGCACAACGAAGAGAAAAAAAAAATTATGAAGCACGTACTTGTCGCCCAGGACACTCATTGAATCTGTAATGAGATTGGGACCGTCTCAGCTTCGGGCCAACGACGAATACACGTCCTTTTCTCCGAGTACGTCCAGTTACGGTCGATTCCTTCGTACGTCTCGCTCTTTTCTCCGGTTAGATCCCTTGCTATCCCCCCTTCGCCCTTCCCTCCCGCCCCTCCCGGCCCCACCCGGGAGAAAACACCCGCGCGATTGGCATTCAGATCCGACAAACAGGATATTGCTTCAACCACGGTAAAACCGTGACCAACATTTCTCAACAGTACCTATCTCCATCTCTCACCCACCCGCAATTACCATTTGACAATTTATTCGGGATTTTATCGATCCGTCAATTATTCGATTGTTTCATTTTATTTTTATTTTTCAGTTTTTTATGGAGTTCTTCTTTTTTTATTTAAGTGTTGTTGAGAACATTTATGGTACGAATTTATAATCTATTTGTTGTTTTTTTTTTTTCATTTTACTATTATTTGGATTGTTTATCATTCAAATTTGGTTACTATTATTTTTTTTGATATTTTATTTTCATTGTTATTGTTCATATTATGTTGATTAGTATTTTTTTGATGTTTTATTATTCATTATTATGATGTTCATAATTATTGTGGTGTTGTGTGCGTATTTCATTATTATAATATTTTTTTATTCATATTGCGACCCCATAAAATTCTATTTTTCATTATATCTTCTGTCGGTGAGAAAAAAAAATATAAAAATGGGTATTTTTTTCGATTACAGATATCGATCGTGGCACTGGGAGCTGAAGCAGATGCGCGGGAAAATGCCACACGACACCTTCACGAATTCTGCTCGGTCGAATTGGTGAGAAAAAATTGAGAAAAAATTGAGAAAAAAAAATAATAATAATGAAAAGATCTCGGCGGCATCAAAGAAGCAATTTTTGTCTTTTTCGATAAAATTCAGTGAATAAGACCTCCCCCCACTTTTTCTCGATTCATCGTAACGTACGGTAAAAGAATTGTGTCTATTTTTCTCCTTTTTTTCTCTTTGCGCTTTGCAAACGTCTTTGCGATTTAATAACTAAATCACAAAAAATATTCAACGTAATGATAATAATAATAATAATGATAATATAATAATAATAATAACTATGTACTCTATTCCTTGCAGACAAAATTTTGGACCTGCGCAAATTCTACTCTAAGCGGTAATTATTTCCTAATTTATCTTTCATTATTCATCTCATAATTTTCATTATCCATCTTTATCTTATTATTTATCATTTCATTCTCATTATTATCTAGATAATAAGGAAACTTCGGAAAAATGAATTCATACTTGCCAACAATATTGAAACTGATATAATCAGTCAATAATTTACTTCCAACTAGATAATAAATAAATAATTCAGTTAATAATTAGTCAAATAAATAAAATAATATTTTAAAGATCGTAAATTTCATAACTATTAAATTATGTATTAAAAAAATTCTGAAATAATTCCTGTACAACTCTTCCATGAAGAACAATCATTTCTTAAATTTTCACGAATTTTGACCGTTTTTTAGCCGCATCGAAGGGCGAAAATTGGATCGGACGAGGATGCTGCGAATTGGCTCAATATCCGATCTGTCGATCGGTATGCGCTCTCGCGGTTTCACCCGAAGATCTCAACGGATCCTGCCGTCTCAGCGACGAGCCCGAATTCTTCGGTTGTCTCGAGAGACGACAAGATGGCGAACGTTGTTGCAACAACGTTTCCAACTCGACTTGTCGATCCGTTTGTCGCGAAATTTTTCACAAACCCGGAAAACAATCGAGCCGAAAACTTTACAGCAGCAAAGGTTGCTTTCATCAAGTGCCGAAATGTCTGAAAAACGTCGTAGAGACGACCAGCGCCGATAATCCGAGACAATGTGAGAACCATTTAGGTTATTTCAAGATGGCCGCCGAGAAAAAATTTCTTTCGTCGATAAATTGCGCAATCGCTAGCGATTTGTCTAATTAAAATTTACTAATTACTGCAAAAATTATATATATGATTGGTTCCATAAACTATAGGCATCGGTCCGGGTGACCCCCCCTCAGATTCTTTTCAAATTTTTTTGGGATACAGTCCTTGATGACCTATATGTGCCTGAATTTTTTCAGATTTTTTCCTCCATTATTTCGGCTGTAGTAATTAAGGGCATTTCCTGACATTTCCGTTTTTTTTTTTTTTCAATTTAATTTCATAGTATTGTATCGCAAAATGAAAATTACACTCAGAATGCATTTCTATGTGAAATTTTCTCAACTTTTTGAAAAAAATATTGATTCTCAGTTTGGACTAACGCAAAACTCTCAAAATTGACCTTTAATAATAAAAAGCTATTTTTCGGCCATTGCGCATGTCTGAAATTTTTTTTCAATATTTTTTTCAGAAAGCTGAGAAAATTTCACATATAATACGTCAAATTCACGTTGGGATGTCTGTAAAAACTGCTAGAATCGATGAAAGTTCAAAAATTCAATGATAAACCAAATTTTATTTTCTCCCTTCAAAATGTATAAATTCTCCTTCAATCCTCTTGAGCTATCGATCATTTTGAATTTTTGTCTTTTAGATAGAAATGCAATGTCTTGACTACTCCCAATATCCTGCAGTGAAAGAAAGTTATACGATTATTTATACAATGAAATCAAAAATAGGCCTGCAACATTTCTTGAAAATATTTCTTTAATTGCAAAATAGTTTTTATTCGTTTTTAAAAACTTGAACAATAGAAAAATTCGAAGAATTCGACACAGGCCTTACAATAGCGGAACCTAAGTTATTGCTAATTGGCGTAACTGTCTCAAACACGATTTCGTTATGGTTCATTTATTTCAAGTCGAATTGGTAGCTTACTTAAATAAAAAATTTCATGTGGTAAAAAGAATTCACTACTTCAGTGATGGAGCGCCGCAGCAATTTAAAAATAAAAACGCATTTACAAATTTATGTTATCATGAAAATGATTTCGATATTGAGGCTGATTGGCATTTTTCGCGACCGCGCATGGCAAAGGACCGTGTGATGGTTTGGGAGGGGCCATTAAGCGAAATGCAAGAAAAAGGTCGTTGCAGATGGACCCAGACGAACACATTCTCACACCATACGATTTGTTTGAGAGGACAAATCAAAGTCTGCCAAATATCGACGTTGAGTTCGTTGAGGGAACGAAATATTTTGAATTAAAGCCAACGTTAGATGAACGAGCATCTCACTCGAAATCAATCAAAGGGACCCGATCAATTCACAACATTACGCCAATTAGCAATAACTTAGGCTCCGCTATTGTAAGGCCTGTGTCGAATTCTTCAAATTTTTCTATTGTTCAAGTTTTTAAAAACGAATAAAAACTATTTTGCAATTAAAGAAATATTTTCAAGAAATGTTAAGGCCTATTTTTGATTTCATTCTATAAATAATCGTATAACTTTCTTTCACTGCAGAATATTGGGAGTAGTCGAGACATTGCATTTCTATCTAAAAGACAAAAATTTAAAATGATCGATAGCTCAAGAGGATTGAAGGAGAATTTATACATTTTGAAGGGAGAAAATAAAATTTGGTTTATCATTGAATTTTTGAACTTTGATCGATTCTAGCAGTTTTTACAGACATCCCAACGTGAATTTGACGTATCATATGTGAAATTTTCTCAGCTTTCTGAAAAAAATATTGAAAAAAAATTTCAGACATGCGCAATGGCCGAAAAATAGCTTTTTATTATTAAAGGTCGATTTTGAGAGTTTTGCGTTAGTCCAAACTGAGAATCAATATTTTTTTCAAAAAGTTGAGACAATTTCACATAGAAATGCATTCTGAGTGTAATTTTCATTTTGCGATACAATACTATGAAATTAGATTGAAAAAAAAAAAAACGGAAATGTCAGGAAATGCCCTTAATTACTACAGCCGAAATAATGGAGGAAAAAATCTGAAAAAATTCAGGCACATATAGGTCATCAAGGACTACATCGCAAAAAAATTTGAAAAGAATCTGAGGGGGGGTCACCCGGACCGATGCCTATAGTTTATGGAACCAATCATATATTAATAATATGTAATAAATTTATTATTCAATTCATTATTAATAGTAATTAATTATATTATTAATATTATTATCATTTTTTTTAAAATTTATTTATTATTTGTTATTAATTTATTTATTTTATCAATATATATATGAATTATATTATAGTATTATATTGTTATCAATACTTATCACAAAATACTATATATTATCAATGTTAATATTTATAATTATTATTATAATAATATTTATATTATTAATATTATTAATGATATTATTATTAATTATTATTTATTAAATTTATTATTATTATTATTTTTAATTAATTTATTATTTAATATTTATTTATTTATTTTATCAATATATATATTAATTATATTATATAATTATAATATTATCAATACTTATCACAAAATACTATTTATTATCAATATTAATATTTATAATAGTAAATAACATCAAACAATACCGATAATAGTAATAATTACTAAAATTTCTCTCGGTATTTCTTTCCTCGCCGCAAAATTTTTCATTCAATAACCTCCGCCGCCATTTTGTTTTCCACAGCTTTGCATTGTTGCGAAAAAGCGACGAATCGCGGTTGTCTGGAAGCTTGCAGAAAAGCTCTCTACACGGCCACGACGGTTCAAGATATTCTCGATCCGTTGGGAGAAAAATGCGGACGAATTCAATTGCACCAGTTGGAACCTATTTGGAGCTGTTTGCTTCAATCTTCGGGGGAAAAATCGCCGCGTTTGCCGCTCGACGTTGGAAGGCTCGCGTGTTGTTCGAAAGCCGCTAATTCGACGTGTCGGGATTTGTGCTGGCGAGCTTTTCAAGCTGATTGGGCGCAAGCTTGGGGAATTTTGGAATCGACGTGTCTCGCTGGCACGGGCGAGGACGAGCTTCGAAGATGTCTGGAAGATGCTGAGGAACCTTGCGAGATGGGCTGTTCCGGGCTTGATTACTGCGCTCGTTACAATTACAGGCCCACGACTCTGTTCAGGTAATTTTTAAGGGTTACGAGAAGATCGTTTTTGGATGATGAAAAATATGGGGTTCGATGAATCAATAAATAATAATTAATAAATGAATCAATGGATATATAAATTAATGAATGAAGAAGCTAATGTTAATGGATGATGAATGGATAGATAAAGGAACAAATAAATAAGTCAGTGGATTATAATAAATAACGAAGAAAAAGGTATGAATGATCGATGAAAAAATTAATGAGTAAATAATAGCTGAATGAATGCACCAATGACGAAATAAATAAAGAAATGAGCAATAAATAAAAAATAACTAATTAAATCATAACAAAAAAAAATAACAAACATCAATAATCGATAAATACCCTAAACGACCAAATGCCAGCCAATGAAATCCATGAAAAATAATAAACAATAAAATGACACGAAGAATAGCTAAATAAACGAATAAATAAATAAATAAATAAGTGAACAATGCCAAATAACGCAGAACTGCGACTACCACCTCAGTACCACCTCAACAAATGAACAAAACCCAAACAGTCGAATAACCAACCAATCTCTCCGTTCTTCCAGAACCTGTTCGTCATCATTGGACAACGCTGCCGAACGCGAATCCGGCTATTGGTCGCGCGGCGGAATCATCCGCGGATTGGCCGTACCGGTCCGAGCCGATCCCTCATGCCCCACCGAATCTCTCCGCGCAGCATCCTGTCTTCTCCAATTGCGACCTTGCGAGTCGCAAATCCACGAAACCCGATTGTGTCGCGACGATTGTCTCGAACTCATGGCTTCTTGCGTCGATTGGTCAACCGTTTCCGGTCCCCACACAGCTTCCACCTTGTGCTCAAAACTCTCCCCATCGCGTCCCGACAAACCTTGCGTGTCTCTCAAACCCTTCCTCGAAGATCCCGGCGATCTTGAACGAGCTTTGCTCCCCGTCGAAGACATATCAACCCCATGTCGTAGCAATCCTTGTCCAATCGGACAATTGTGCATCGTTCAACCTCATTCCTCGTCGTCTTATCGTTGCCAATCGGCTTGCAGTCTCGGAGAAATGTCACGACAATTGGTACCAACCTCAACGTGGATTCAAATTCCCCGCCAGGACGAACAACGCCTCGGCAGCCTCGCCGGTTGTCACAGAATCTGTCAATGCACCTCACGTGGTTTGGAAAAATGTCGCGATCTCAATTGTTTCAATTCGGATTCATGTTGGGTTCAAGATCGTTTCGTAGCTCATCGTACGGGTTTTTATCTCGGTTGTAATCCTTGTCAATGCTTCGAAGGCGAAGTCACGTGTTCTCGTAAGACTTGCGGGGAAATAAAGCCGCCATCTTTGCCGTGCGATTGTCCCCGCCATTACGTGCCCGTTTGCGGACGTTTGGGGGTTACTTTCGCGTCTTCGTGTTTGGCCAAATGTTCCGGAATGTCTGCCAATGAGGTGGAATTTGGCAGTTGTTCCAATAAAGATCCTTGCGCGGGTAATCCTTGTCCGAGAGCGGAGAAATGTTTGAAAAAACCGCGGGTTTGTTTGTCACCGGTTCAAAAACCTTGCAAACAGTACGAATGCGTTGCTATTGATTGTAATTCACGGCAAAACGAGTTTGAACCGGTTTGCGATCGAGATAATCGTGAACATCGTAATGGATGTGGATTGGTTAGGGCGGGGGCGGTTTTGGCTTATAGGGGCCCGTGTTTGAAGGGTTGCAGCTTGCGGGGTCCCGTTTGCGGGGTTAATGGAGAGGTTTATGCGTCGGAATGCGCCGCGTGGGCGGAAAAAACGGTTGTGGATTATTGGGGAAATTGCGCGGCTGTTGGATTGATCAGCGATGAAGCGAAGATGAGGTGCGGAGATGTCGTTCAATGTCCGCCATTGGCGGAGGATGGATGCGTCGGCGCGACGCCGCCTGGAGCTTGCTGTCCGGTTTGCGGGGGCGCTGCTAGACTGTTCTATTCGAGGAAACAGGTACGGACTGGTTTGTGTTTGTTTTTTTGGGGTTTTTGGGGGTTTTGGTGGGGGAGGGGATGGGTTTGGGGGTTGTATGGTTTGTTTGATTGTTAGATTGAGTTTAATCATTGTTGGAATTGTCATGAGGGGTCTTGGGGAATTATTGACTGGTTTGTAGAGAGATTTTGGGGTTTGGTTGAAGGTGGGGGAAAACTTGGGGGAATTTTTCTTGCTGATACTTTTTGGGAGAGAATTTTTTACGTATTGAGTTTATTTTTAGATAGACTGAATGATTTGTCGCATTTTTTTTGGGTTGTTTCTAAAATGTATCAGTCTCGCTTGAATTTTCAACTTGAAAAGTTTAGAGATTAAAAAAAAATTTGGTGCATTTTTTTTTTCGCTTCAGAAAATAGAATCTATTTTATTTTTACCGTCATTCTTTTCCCGAGCATGGCTATTCTTGCATAGTATATTTTTGAAAAGATTCAATTACAATAATTTAATAATTTTTCATCGATTTTTATAATTAAAAAAAAAAAATTAAATAATTTTGAATTCAATTCTAATCTTTTAAATTTAATTTCAATTAAGAATATCTTTTCCCTTTTCGAATTTGAAAATAATTTAATTTGATAACTAGTAGTAAAATAATTAGAATTTTTTAAAAATTGTAATTTAATAATTGAAATAATTAGAACTTTAAAAAAATTGTAATTTGATAATTTAAATAATAATTATTTTCAAAAAATGATAATTCAATCATTTGAATGATTAGCATTTTTTAAAAATTGTAATTCGATAATTTCCAATTCAATTTCTGCCTTCAATTAATATTGAAAAAAAAAATCATTCTCATCACCAATCCCCCAACAAAAACCCCATCGAAAAAAACCGAAACAAATTCCCCAATGCACCACGCTCCCACTAAAAAAAATAAATCCCCAAACAATGAATAATCTCAAAAAAAAATTCGTATCCTTGTGCTTTCAAGCTCGACCGAATTTTCTACGTCATGACGGAAGAACCCGACAAGGACGCGGTTACTCTGGAAAGCATGTTGAACGCTTTGGCACGACAGATACAAGTCGCCGAGTGTTCTCTTCGCGGTTCCGTGACTCCCGAAGGCGACATATTCGTCGTCGCTCAACCAACGACGAAAAAACCTTCAAAGCTGCAGATAAAAGCTTGCGTAGCGGAGATTCAAAAACTCGTCACGCGAATTACCGAGAGAAGTCCTCGCATAATCGCCGAAGTTCCTCTCGGATCTTTGACACGAGCGGAAATCGCTCACGGTCACATTTCCATGGCCACCGAAAAATCCATAAACATCGCGCTCTTGTCGATCGCCATTTTTGCGACTCGTTTCGTCGTCACGTGATCGGCGCCGAATCGTCGATGATGCAAAAAATTAAGGACGAAGAGGTGGAGAAAAGAAAAAAACCAAAAGGATTTCGGTGACGTTGGCGAGGGCTCGATGAAGAACCCGAAAACGACTTCCGGTCACGGGATATTTGGCCAAAGAGGGGGTGGAAAAAAAAGAAGAAGAATTGGAGAGGGAGAAAAATTCGTTGAGTTATTTCGTCGCGAATTTTTGGTCGTTTAACGCAGGGCGATTAAATGTTGATTTGAAGATTTAGTTTATAAAATTGAGAAAGAGAGGAGGAAATTGAAACGACAATTTTCTCTCCAGCTGGAAAGATTGCGAAGCTGGAGATTGAAAAATTCGTGTCATCATTAATTGGAAATAATTAATTATTCGATAAAGCGCGATGAAAATATTTTTGAAAAAATTAATTAATCAACAATCGAGAAAAAATTCTCCAGCTGGAAAATTGTAAAGCTGGAGATTGAAAAATTCGTTTCATCGTTCATCGGAAATAATTAATTATTCGATAAAGCGCGATGAAAATATTTTTGATAAAATTAATTAATTAAAAATTGAAAAGAATTCTCCAGCTGGAAAAATTGTAAGGCTGGAAATATTGCAAAGCCGGAATGAAGAATTTGTTCAATCATTTATCGCGAATAATTAATTATTCGACAAAGCGCGATGAAAATATTTTTGATAAAATTAATTAATTAAAAACAAAAAAAAAAAAATTCTCCAGCCGGAAAAATTGTAAAGCTGGAATGAAGAATTTGTTCCGTCATTCGTCGCGAATTCTTCCAATTGCTCTACGCAGCGCGACAGAGAAAAAAAAAGAAAAGTAAAAAAATAAAAAAATAAAAATAACGCGAAAAAAACGGAAGAAAAAAATCATTTTTCTTCCGCAATTTAAGTTTGTCGCCAATTACCGAACCGTCACGCTCAAGACTGTGATTACTCCTAGAAATTATGTCTATAGTTGTATAAATGAACAAACCAAAGACGATGACGCACAATGTCAAGGTAAAATGGACGAAAAAAAAAAAAAAATTAAAAATAATAAATCTAATTAAAATAAGAAAGATCAAACAAATAACAAATATCTATAACAATACCAACAAAAAACAACAAAAACCTCCCCGCTCACTGCAAATTGTAAATATTTCACAACGAAAAAAAAAAAAAAAAATAAAACAAACAAAACAGAACAAAATAAAAATAAAAACTCGTAATTTAAAACCAACAAATATCTTTTCAATCAATTAATTATTTCTCTTTTCCCATTCTTCCCCACTTCGCACGACAAACAATTCCCGAAATTGGTCCACATTCCAAAAGAAAGAAAAACGCGTCTCAGTATAAAATACAACGACCCATTCAAACCACATCTCCATCAATTATAACACATAATATATAAATACATCAATACGTCATGAAAGACCAAAAAAAAAAAAAAAATTCCCTTTAAAAAAAAACAATATTTCCTCGTTTTTTTATTTTTCTTTTCTCTGTATTTATATTATGCAAAATGATTTACAAAACTTTGTAACGTCCTCGGGAACCCGTGTGAGTTCCCGACGCCTGAAGTTTGATCAATTCTTCCTTGATCAAACGCGAAACTTCGGCCTTTGCTTTGCTCACGGCCAATTCGCTCGTCGATTCGATGGCCAGATACAATTTTCTTTCGCCCTCCGGTGGTTGTTTTCCGGTTTGTATGTAAGTTCCACGCACGGTCAAACCAGCTTCGGAATATTCCGATATTTGAGCCAGTGCTTCTTTGCTCGTGACTCGCCATCTAGCTTGTTGCGGAAAATCGTTTATTTCCAATTCTTCCTCGTATTTGCGGAAAGTTTGTTCACCGGCTTCGCCCTCGCCCTCGACGAGATCTTCCTCGCGAGGTTGGTAATTCAATTTCGTGTTCAATTTTGCGGCCAATTGTTCGGCAACGGTTTTAGCCTGCGAGAAGAAAAAATGATTGATTATTTTGGGGGAATGTTTTTTTTTTTTATTTGGTATTTTGGATTGAAGAAATTTGGGTTATTGGAGAATGATTGATGGTTGATTGGATGAGGAATCGTTTGAATAATTATTGTGATATATATCGTATTGATATTGTCGATGTATTAATGTAATATAGTAATCGGTAAAATGATAATTGATATGATATAGAAATTATTTGATGAACGTATAAATTAGATATATTAATATAGTCAATATATTAATATATATTGCGAGAAGAAAGAATGATTAATTATTGTGGGAGAATGTTTTTTTATTCTGTATTTTGGATCGGCGAAATTTGGGTTATTGGAGAATGATTGATGGTTGATTAGATGAGGAATCGTTTGATAATTATTGTGATATATATCGTATTGATATTGTCGATGTATTAATGTAATATAGTAATCGGTAAAATGATAATTGATATAATATAGAAATTATTTCATGAACGTATAAATTAGATATATTATCATATAGTCAATATATTAATATGATACATTAATAAATATTATAGATAGTGTTGATTATATAATATAATAATTAGTTACATAATTAATATAATATATCAGGATTATTTTATGAACTATATTCTTTTTTATTTGATCATCAATTATTATTATATCAATAAATTATCATACTATTATTATTGATTGATTATTTTTTATGAACGTATAAATTAGATATTATATTAATATAATATAATAATCAGTGAAATAATAATCAATATAATATCGAAATTATTTCATCAACTATATTCTTATTTATTTAATCATTAATTATTATTATCTCAATAAATTATCATACAATTATCATTGGTTCATTATTTTTATCAACATATATATCAGAATATCGACGTTAATTCATATTGCAATAATTAATCGTTGATTCAAAAGATTCGTTATTCTCTTATCAAAAAAATAACTTTCATATCAGAAAAAAAATTCTTCTGCAATAAAAAAAAATCCACGAACGTAAAAAAAATTCTTCCACCATCAAAAACATCCCTCTCCAAAAGAAAAAAATTCCTCCCCTACCAAAACCATTCCTCCATCCCACAAAAAAAATTCCCCCGTCCCCACAAAATTCCTTCCATCAAAAAAAAAAAAAAAAAACCCAACAACAATTACCGTAATAAGATTGGTCGGTCCGGCGCCCTTCAAAATCGCCTCGGCAGCTTGTTGCGTAGCTCCCTTAGCCTCAGCCCCCAAATTCTTCGCGATATTGATCTTCGAAGCCAATTTCCTGGCCAATTCCAATTTATCCGTCGCACTGGGCTGCGGTGGTTGTCCGGGAACCGTCGTGGCACTCGTCGTCGTCTGATTGATCGTTCCTTGAGCCGTTGGCCTGGCAATTTCCCTGACCGTCCTCTTCGGCGCCAACATGCTCTCGATCTGTTGATCGATATCGTGTTCGATATCCTCATCGTCGGAATCTTGAAGTCCAAGGGCGGCTTTTTGAAATTTTTTCTTCTCGTTCGCCAACGCGGCCTCGGATTCGTCAAATTTAAAACCCTTGCCGGAAAAACCACCACCGGTGTGTACTTTCTTGCCATCGGCGGCTTGACGTGCCTTGTAACGATCCCAAAGCATCTTCAGAGCCGATGGAATCGCGCAACCAGCCAATTCGTAAGCTCGCGAAATATCACCTGCGTAACGTTCTTGCTCGTGTGTTACGAAAGTATAAGCGTAACCCTTGTTTCCAGCCCTTCCAGTTCTTCCACAACGATGAACGTAATCCTCGTAATGATTCGGACAATCGTAATTAACAACCAAAACCAATTGTTTGACGTCCAATCCACGTGCGGCAACGGAAGTTGCTACGAGAATTTTCGTTCTACCGGCTTTAAAATCAATCATCGTGGAATCACGATCGCACTGATCGATTCCACCGTGCAAAGACATGCAGGAATACGAAGCTTTCATCAAATCTTTGAGCAAAGTGTCGGCGTTTTCTTGTTTATCGACGAAAATAATAATCGAACCTTTTTCTTGATAATGTCCGAGAATTTCTAAAAGTTTGTAGAATTTTTGATCTTCCTCGAGAACGACGACGTGTTGTTCGACGTCTTTGCAAACGACCGAACGACCACCCACTTGAACTTCCACCGGACGTGTGAGAATTCGACGTGCCAAAGCTTCCATGGCTCTGGGAAACGTTGCGCTGAACAAAACGGTTTGACGATCAGGGCGGACATTTTCCATTATTCTCATGACTTGGGGCTCGAAACCCATGTCGAACATACGATCGGCTTCGTCCAGGACGACGTAAGTCACGCGACGAAGATTCGTTACTCTTCCACTGTTCGCCGCGAGCATGTCGATCATTCTTCCAGGTGTGCAAACGATTATTTCAGCTCCGCGTTTCAATTCGGCGATTTGTTCGGATATTCCTGTGCCACCGTAGACGCAAACGTGCGAAAGATTGAGAGATTTCGTGAAACGTTTGGAATCACGACCTATTTGCATGCAAAGCTCGCGTGTCGGTGTCATTATTAAGGCGATTGGTCCGTCGCCGTCTGCGAGAGCGGATTGGTCCAAGATGTGACGAAACATGGGCAGGAGGAAGGCCAGAGTTTTGCCACTTCCGGTTTTTGCTATACCGATGAGATCACGACCCGACATTATTGCCGGAATCGCTTGACATTGGATCGGGGTGGGTTTTTCGTAACCCATTTTTTTGAGAACTTCGAGTTCTTTCTTCGTTACGCCGCATTGGGCCCATGATTTTATGGGTTTTGGGCAACCTTTGCCCTTTACGCGGATACCTTCGAGCTCTTCTTTGTACAGGTCGACTTCTTCCGGTGTCATTCGAGCTGGAATGGTGGATTGGAGACGTTGAAGTTTTTGTTTTTTTGTTTTGATTTTGTTTTGAGGATTTTTGGGTGGGATTTTTTTTTTTTTGGGGGGATATTTGTGGATTGTTGGGGGTGGGGGAGGTTTTTTTTGTTGCGTTTGGGTTTGCTTTGGTTTGGGAATATTTTGGGGGATTGAGAAAATAATTTCTGTGAGAGGAAGAATTTGTAAGGAGGATATTGGATATTTTTTTATCTTCGAGATTTTCCTGAGATTTATTCGATTCTTCACTCTCATAAAAAGTATGTATCTGACGCTGATTATTATTTGATAAGTAGAAGAATTGAGTGGAAATATTTTTTTATCTGTATAAAAAAAAAGTTTGAATTTTTTAAATTTAGTTTTTTAATTTTTTTAATTTTTTAATTTTAGTTTGATGAATTAAAAAATGGAGAATCTTACTGATTTCGGGTACTTCGATGTAGAATGGTTTAGATTATTTGGGTTATTTGAGTGAATATTTCAGCAATCTGAGAAAATAATTTTTATGAGATAAATAATTTGTAACGTAAATATTGGATATTTTTTTATCTCCCAGATTTTTAAGAAACATTCATTCAATTCTCCTCTCTCGTAAAAAAAACGCATCTATCCCAGAGAATTATTATTAAAAGAACTGAGAAAAAAACGTGGAAATATTTTTTTTCTGTATAAAAAATTTTTTTGAATTTAGTTTTATAATTTTTCAATTTTTTAAATTAAATCAAATAAATTTGAAAAATGTAAAATCTTACCAATTTCGGGTACTTCGACGTAGAATGATTTTCTAAAGGGTTGATACTCCGTCGTCGTATGATCGACCTTGGCTAGTTCGCGTTTTTGCTTGTTCGCAATTCCAGCCGCGGTTTCGTGCAAATTCTCGCCCTCTTCCTCGCTCGAATATTCGAGACCGTCCTGATTCTGTTCGATAAGTTCGCCCTTTGGTTTTTGAACCTTCATGTTTTTCGCCACACCGGTGACTATAACGACGCCACCCTGTTGGCCACCGCTGGCCAAACTCGTGCCGTTGTTCGTCGATTTTGTACCTTTATTGTCCACTTTATTCACCTTTCGTACTTCCTCTTGAACCTGAGAAGAAATAAAAGGACACGAACACATTAAAATTTTTAATTACTGCCTCGAAAACTTTTTTTTGGCAAATTTTCTGTGATTTTACAGGAAGACCATTCTGGGGGGTCACCTTAAATTTGGGGAAAATAAATGGCAATTTTTAGTTCGTGGTTTTGGTAATTTTTTTGTGGCGATTTGAAGGTTGAAAAATTTTAATTTCTCGAAAATTTGATTTCTTCGATTGGTCTTCCAGTCAAATTTTATACAGAATGTGATTGAGGGGGATCTTCATTTTTTGATATTTTTTATATTATATTAATTTATTAATTTTTCAAAAAATTATTATTATTATTATTATATTATTAGATTTTTATTATTATTATATTATTCTATTTTATTTTTAAAATTTTTTATATTCCCTTTTTTTATTTACTAATTTCTTTTCAAAATATCATTATTATTATTATTATACAATTATATTTTTACTATTTTTCTTCCATTTTTTATTTTTATTTTATTTTTTAAAATTATTATTATTATTTTTATTATTAGTTTAAATAATAAAATGGCCGTATCTTCAGAATTTTTCAGCAAAGATGATATAAATCTTTGAAATTGAAAGGGATATAAATTTCGCAACTTCAAATTTCTCTCAAGTTTGTCAAAAGCATTTTGCAATTCTTTAATTGTTCTCGAATGGAAAAAAAAAAAACAATTACCTCAGCCATGAAAGCGTCAAGAGGATCAACATCGTCCTCCATTTCCACGGGAGCTTCCTTGACCTCCTCAATTTCGTCCTTGACCACTTCGACCTCGTCCAGAATCACAGTTTCCTCCTTAACGTCCTTGTGAGTTCCCACAATCGGCATCAAAGGCGTTTCTTCGTCGCTGTCGTCTTCGAGCGACCATTTTTTCGACGGCAATTGCAAATTCGCCAAGATCGAAACTTTGCCGTCCTTCTTCGTCGCTTCGAGCTCCTTTTTCTTACGTTCGGCTCGCCATCTTTCGATTCTTTCTCGTCGTTTCTGCATCTCGAGCTCGAGCCTCTTTTGCTCCTCCTCTTTGTCCAATTTCGTGTGATCGAAGGGCAATTCCTCGTCGCCCTTATCTTTGTTGTCCTTTCGCTCGCGAGAGCGAGATCTGTTGGCTCGATCTTTGTTCGATCGAGACGATTTTGACGAAACTGGAAGTCTTTTTTCTTTACTGTCGCCTCTGAATAAAATAACGGAAGAAATTTGTTGATTATATATGAAATGTCATGCAAATTTGGTAGAAATTCATGGAAAATAGTGAAATTTTGAAAGGACGCAGAAAGAACGAAGCAAAAATTATCTTCAACCATCGACTGGCTGAAAAAAATCGTCGATTTCTGTACCGTTTTCTTTCCAAGTGTCTCTCCGATCTTTCCCTACGTTCCGGACGTTCTCTCTCCCTCTCCCTCGATCTGCTCCTGCGTTCTCTGTGTCTCGGCTTTTCCCTCTCTCGTTCTCTCTCCCGACTGCGCGATCTTCTGCGTTTCTTCTCAGGCGTAGCCGAATGCGATCGAGACTTCGATCTCGATCTTCTTCTGTGATGTCTTTCCCTTAAAAATAAAAACAATAATTAATTAAACGACCAAACATTTCCCAAAACTACATTCCAAAAAGCAGAATCGCTCCAAAGAATCCTCATCAACATAACCCCACCCATCCAACATGTTTTCTTCAATTTTTTGACAATATTTCGATGCAATGTAAATAACAAATATAACCTCAAAAATTATACAAATTAAATAAATTTTTTTCACTCACTTCTCACCGCTTCGAACCATTTTTCTTTCCAGCAATTTTTACGTAGCTTCAATTGCTATTTTTTTTTTCTTTTTTTCTTCGTTATAACCTCAATTGCACGTACATTTGGTCCCGTACATTATTTTAATCGCAACGAAATTACGACGGTTGTTTCTCAATGAGAACCATGAAGACTAGAGTTGTAAGGCAGACTCGAAGCTTTTGCGGTTTATGAACGGTATCGAATGCAATACAAATTGTATTTACGTAGTATATATATATAGTAGTAAATACAACGTATGTGTATATGAATATATGTATAATGAAGAGCGTCATCAACGCATTGACACGTTTTTCGTAGCGTCGGGGGCGGATTAATGACGACTCGACCACCTGTGGCGCTAGTATCGTTGGACGCGTTCTTAATCACGAAATGGCCACAAACACACGAAAAAGCAACTTCGTACAACAACAAAGTTTGTATCTCTCTTTATCTCACGATTTTCTTATGCTCGGGGCAGCTGGTTTCGGGTTTGGTTGGGTCGGGTTTGGTTAGGTTGGGTCGCACACTGGGCGATAGACAACGGCTGCTCAAACGAGACGATTTATTAATTTGTTTCTATTGATTATTATAATATATTTTATAAATAATTTAATTGTTATTAATCTAGAATTATTATTATTATTATTATAAATTATATTATTATGATCATTATTAATATTATAATTCTTATTATTAATAATAATATTTATTATAATAATATAACTTATAATAATGATAATTACTATTTACTATTTTTTTTATAATAATAATAATAATAATAATAATAATAATAATAATAATAATAATAATAATAATAATAATAATAATAATAATAATAATAATAATTATTATTATTATTATTATTATTATTATTATTATTATTATTTCATAAGTATTATTAGTATTATTATCATTATTATTGATTATTATTAATAATAAATAATAATAATAATCATTATTATTATTCATTATTTATTTATTTATTTAGGTAAATCCCGTTAAGTAAAGAATTGAACGATACATGCGAAGAAAGCCCGAAATACTTAAAAATTCAATGAATGAGTTCAAAATATTCAGCTGATTGCGAACGAAAAAGAATGCAAATTCACAAATCTCTTTGGGGTCATCTCACGAGCCGGAAGCGTATTGTCAGTTTCGCAGGCGTCAGCGTTATCACCGACAGATACATTACAATGACTCCCTCACGTGTGTTTTTCGTCCCAGCACGATACGCGAGGTTTCTCGCGGCGATTAAAAAAGGAAGCACGAACGTGTGACAAGATTGGCAGTGACGAATGCTTCGACGTTTGCATCGAAGCTCTGAATTATCGGCGTCGTATTTAAATTGATAGCCCGCACTGGATCGACTCACCGCACGCATAATCGTTTTCTCACCTTCGTTGGGTTGAGGAAATCCCGAATGGATCAGAGAAAAATCTCGAGTCTCGTGTCGTAAGAAAATATGTACGAAAATAAAAGAATCAATGACGAATTAAATTAAATTTTCTAAAATATAAATGAACAAACAAAAATAGGAAGTAGACAAGACGGAAGCCGTCTTTGGTCCGGTCGTGTCTCGATCCGATCCAGATTAATCCGGAAGAAGTAACTGACTCTGGTGCGCACGAAGGAAACTCTACGAACGCACGACGAAGCCGCTGAATGCTCGTCTTGCAATATACGGTTTAATTTCTTTCGATTGTTGTCAAATTATGCGCTCTTCGCGTGTGCGAATAGCGCTTGGACCGAAGTCAAGCGCGCATGCGCCGTGGATCAATCAACGCGGCTATTCGAATACAAGAAATGTGGCACCGAGATAAAACGAAGACGATACGTAACGAGATTTGTTATTGAAAATTAATGGCACTCGAAATCGTTTGTTACATTTTTTCTCTTTATCCGAATGCGTTTTGATGAATGGTCGTGTCTTCCGTGACCGCGGTGTACGTCGCCGACCTCTAAAAACATCTGCCTCGCGGCTCTCTCTTATCTCACGGCACCGTCGTGAGCTCCGGCGAAGGTTTCGTTAGACCTTTTTAGTACGACTTTGAGAAGAGCTTTGTCGAGGCCTCTCAAGGTTATTCGGTTTAGTCCGGACAATAATGAAAATAAAACAGCGTCAAGATCCGCCTTATAGCAAGATAAGAACGACCTCAATTATGGTTATTTCACGAATTTCCTTGGAAGAACGAAGGACGCAATCGCAATTTTGGTTCGTCGAGGACTGCACCTTCATTTTTGTTCTGCGTTCAAAAATACGTGTCAATTTATAGAATATTCAAATTTATGTATTGATTAATATCATTGGCATGTAAATTATCTGGTATAATAAAATAATTTAATATTGTTATGATGATTATTATTTATTATTCATGAATAAATATTTATTATTATTATTATTATTATTATTATTATTATTATTATTATTATTATTATTATTATTATTATTATTATTATTATTATTATTATTATTATTATTATTATTATTATTATTATTATTATTATTATTATTATTATTATTATTATTATTATTATTATTATTATTATTATTATTATTATTATTATTATTATTATTATTATTCAAATATACAATTTATAAAAATATTCATCAATGATAAAAAAATAATAAAATCTGCATCCTCGAACAATAATTGTTTTACGATACTATTCTGAATAATTAACAACAGATTCGTTCATTATTTTCGATTTTTCAATCTTTAAGGATTCAATTGAATTTTTATCTCAATTCTCTCAGAGTTGAATCAATTACCCTCCACCATTGATTCTCCAAGCATTTCGTTCATCCATCAAGGTACTTCAAACACCCTTCAAACACGAAGACAACCGCATCGAACAATAACAAAAATCTTTTCAATAATTTCTATTGCGGCAATTTTTTTTCTGTACTTGCGTAACTTGGGATGAATCGCTTTATGGTAATTTCACGTAGGCTGTTCGACAATCATTCGCGGTATTACGGGCCCACTGTCCGACATCAACGAACCGCGTAAATGAGGCCCCTATCATGCCCCGTGAAATCCAACTCTGGATACGTTCTAAAATTCACATCGACAACGTGCGAGTTCACGTACACGCTTTGCCCTTCGTACGTTCGATTGTGCGAAAACGACGTTGAATCGTCAAACAATGGTCCGGGGTTACGTCTATGTGACGATAGATAAGGTTCGAGTGTTGCCCAGGTTCGGTATCAGTGATGAGGTCGAACAAACGTTTGTACGTTCTGGCACACTCACACCCACGAACGTTTTTTTTTTTTTTTTTTTTTTCAGAAAGGAACATTGGCGAGCAACGATCGAACGATATAGAACCAGACCCCGAAGCGATACACAACGTTCGTCGCTACGAACGAATAAAAAGCCTGCATGAAAAAGTGGAGAACGCAGTCGGACTTGAGCGTTCTGCTCGTTACATCCTCGAACTTTGTTACATTTAAGTTTGTGGTCGTTTTTTTGGGTTTGAGAATTTTGTTGGAGTTTTTTTCGGGTTTGAGGAAAGGAAAAGAAGAATAAAGAAATTTATTGAATCGTGTCGGGGGGTGGAAAGGGATAGTAAAGGGTTGGGAAGAGTGTTTGCGATATTGAGGAACGGATTAGGACATCGAGGTTGAGAAATGATTGAGACAATTAAGATTCTTCTGACGTTTTGGGTTCTCATCGTTGGTAGAATCGAAGCTACTATTTTTGGGTATTGAATATGTTCAATTTGTATATCGCGCATGGTATAAGATATTAAAAAATAATTATATAAATTATCATTTTTGAGCTAATCATGTTACTATAAGAAGAAAATGATTTTTTAATTAATCGGGAAGCTGCGAGCATGTCCGCAAAGTATTTTTCTCCCGCGCTGTTGAATTTTGAGAAAAAAACTGAGAACGGTTGACTGTTAAATTTCAAAGAGCAGTCAATCGTTTTCGCGTTTTCTCCGAAAAATCAAACGTGATCGAGAAAAAGGCTTTCTAGTTATTGTTACCGACCGTCATAATCTCAACGACGAAACAACGTCGATGGGACAAAATTATTTTTTATCTTAATTTTAAATACGTGTGAAAAAACAGTTTCGACCATCTTTTCGGCAATGTGACACCCAAGGATTACCAAGTCTACTGGAACGTGCCTACTTTCATGTGTCACAAATACGGGATGAAATTCGAGGAAGTGTCCAGAGATTTTGGAATTTTGCAGAATCAGGATGATAAGTTTCGCGGTGATAAGATGGCCATTTTGTACGATCCTGGAATGTTTCCAGCTTTGTTGGAAGGACCTGACGGTGAGTTATCGAAATTGATGTTCAGCACCTCGACGTTGCGAGGATCTTTGATTTAGGATTTAGATCAATCGGTTGCGATGATTTGCTGGTGCTCGGTCGGTAGCTCGGAAACTGTAAAGCACTTTTCTCGGTCACTATTGATTGTTTTGAGAAAAAAAGAGAACGGTTCACTGCGTCTAGAGATGTTGCAGTCAACTGTTCTCATTTTTTATCGATGAGATCGACGATGACGGAGAATTGCACTTTGGGAATTTTTTGAAAATCTTGATCTTGATGGGGATAATAAAATGGACCGAAATCCGAGCCCAACGTCGAGTACTCGAGTACCACACATGAATGATTATCTAATAATAATATATATTAATAATGATAATATATATTAATAATAATAATATGAATAATTAATAATAATAATACTAACAATTTTTAATCGGTGTTGATGTTTGTTGTTGATGGAATCATTTAATATGATATCAAATAGCCATTGTAATTGATATTCAAGAATGATTAAGGTTCTAGAGTGATTCGCAATGGTGGAGTACCCCAAGAAGGAAATCTCACGAGACACTTGGAAATATTTACCAAACATCTCGTCGAACAAATCACGGACGTTGATTTTCGTGGATTAGGAGTCATAGATTTCGAAAGTTGGCGACCGATTTTCCGTCAAAATTGGGCATCCCTGGATCCTTATCGCAATTTGTCGATGAGAATTGAATCGCGGAAACATCCTTCGTGGGACAAAAAATCGATTCACAGAGAAGCCGTGAAGAATTTTGAGATCGCGGGAAAATTGTTCATGGAAGAAACCCTGAAGACTGCAATTTCTTTGAGACCACGAGCAACTTGGGGATACTACGCTTATCCTTATTGCTTCAATTTTTCACCGAAACAACCGAACTCGCGATGCAGCGTTGAGGTTTTGAAGGAAAACGACCAGTAAGTCCATTTTTGGATCGAAACACTAGATCGAAACTCGAAATTATTCCAAAAGCCTTTCGAACGCATCGGAGTCGATAAAAATGAATTATTGATCAAAGTTTTGATCCAAGGAGGCAAAAATATTAACATTTCGTCGCTTAGGATTTTTTAGAGTCCTTAAATTGCCAATATCAATTGTGTTTTTTATTTTGTATTTTTCTACGACGTTTTTGCATACAATTCTGGTGGTTTTGCATGCACGGTGCAAATAATATTGATTACGATGATTGATTTTCATCTTGAATCTTACAGACTTTCGTGGCTCTTCAAGAACGAAAACGTTCTGTTACCGTCGGTTTATCTCGGAACGACTTTGAACGATACTTCGAAAATCGGTCTTATACGCGGCCGAGTTGAGGAAGCCATCAGGATCGCGAGAAAAACGTGGTCCAGAACCAAAATCTTGCCGTATTTTTGGTACCAATATCAGGACAAGAGCGACGTTTTTTTGAGCTCTGTAAGTAATAAAATCCTAATTCAATATCTCCTAAAACCAAACAAAGATCAAAATCCTGAACCATTACACCTTAAAACTATATAAATATAAAAACTTCATCTCATTACATCTCAAATCTAATTTTTAAAAAAATGTATTCCAATTCATTGCATCGCAAAACTAAGAAAACATTAAAATTTCCTCAAAAATCTTTTCTGTGGCCTGCAAATTTTAATAAATCATTAGCTTGTCAATCTACAAATCGCTTCCATGTTTTTCAGAATGACGTGAACGATGGATTACGCGAGATTTCGGTGGTGGGCGCCGACGGTTGCGTAATCTGGGGCAGCTCGAAGGATCTCAACAGCCGAGAAAAGTGTCAGAGGTTTCGAAATTATTTGCACGACACTCTCGGACCTGCTATAGTACGTTCGAAAAAATCGGCAAAGCCACGTTTACCCGACGATCGAAGGGAATCATTCCCCTCCTTCGGAGGGGATCATTCTTCGGCACAAGATGGCGACGGAAACGTTGGAAAAATTCCTGTCGTCGACGCTGAAGACTTGCAACCGTCGGTAATCGGTATTGCGTGAGAAAAACCTTGAAAATATTGTCAGAGGTCGACAAATTTTGAAGATGCTGACGTTGGTTTTGGAGAAACTGAAGTTGCTCCTGCGGCGAAGGAGTCAGCATCCGATCCTATTTTTTTTAATTCTAATGTGTACCGTTCGGGTTTCATTCTTCGCCCCACTTCCGCCGGACGGCCGTGCTTTGACGAAGAATCCCGGACATTGTTAGTTTCGCAGGCGTCAGCGTTATCACCGGCTGATACATTACAATGACTCCCTCACGTGTGTTTTTCGTCCCAGCACGATACGCGAGGTTTCTCGCGGCGATTAAAAAAGGAAGCACGAACGTGTGACAAGATTGGCAGTGACGAATGCCTCGACGTTTGCATCGAAGCTCTGAATTATCGGCGTCGTATTTAAATTGATAACCCGCACTGGATCGACTCACCGCACGCATAATCGTTTTCTCACCTTCGTTGGGTTGAGGAAATCCCGAATGGATCAGAGAAAAATCTCGAGTCTCGTGTCGTAAGAAAAGATGTACGAAAATAAAAGAATCAATGACGAATTAAATTAAATTTTCTAAAATATAAATGAACAAACAAAAATAGGAAGTAGACAAGACGGAAGCCGTCTTTGGTCCGGTCGTGTCTCGATCCGATCCAGATTAATCCGTAAGAAGTAACTGACTCTGGTGCGCACGAAGGAAACTCTACGAACGCACGACGAAGCCGCTGAATGCTCGTCTTGCAATATACGGGTTTAATTTCTTTCGATCGTTGTCAAATTATTCGCTCTCCGCGTGTGCTAATAGCGCTTGGACCGAAGTCAAGCGCGCATGCGCCGTGGATCAATCAACGCGGCGATTCGAATACAAGAAATGTGGCAACGAGATAAAACCAAGACAATACGGAACGAGATTTGTTATTGAAAATTAATGGCACCGGAAATCGTTTGTTACATTTTTTCTCTTTATCCGAATGCGTTTTGATGAATGGTCGTGTCTTCCGTGACCTCGGTGTACGTCGCCGACCTCTAAAAACATCTCTCTCGCAGCATCCATGAAGGCACTGCGCCTCAGACATGACAACCGGAACAACGAGCATCGAACAATAATAAAAATCTTTTCAATAATCTTTATTGCAGCAATTTTTTTTTATCCTTGCGTGACTTGGGATGGATCGCATTATGGTAATTTCACGTAGGCGACATCACCGAACCGCGTAAATGAGGCCTCTATACTGCCAAGTGAATCCAACTCTGGAAACGTGCTAAAATTCACATCGACGCCGTGCAAATTTACGTAAACGCGTTGCCTTTCGTTCGTTCGATCGTGCGTAAATGACGTTGAATCGTCGAACAATGATCCGCGGTGACGTCTCTGTGACGATAGATAAGGCTCGAGCGTTGCCCGGATTCGATATTGGTCATGAAATCGAACCAATGTTTGCACATTCTGGCGCACTCACGACTCCGAATGTTTTTCGGAAAGAAAAATTACGAGCAACGCGCAAATTATATGGAAGCAGGGCCGAAGCGTTAGACAATTTTTGGCGCTACAAACGAATAAAAGCCTGCAGGAAAAAAACTGGAGTACTCAGTCGAACTTGAGCGTTCTGGTTGTTACATTCTTGAACTTTGTTTAATTTAAATTTGTTGTACGGTTGTTTTTTTGTTTGAGAATTTTGGTGGAGTTTCTTTGTTGAGGGTTTTACGAAACGAAAAGAAGGAGTTTGGGTTTTAGGGGTGTGGAGAATAAAATTGATTGGATCGTGTTGGAGGGGCGGAAAAGGATAATAAAGGGTTGGGAAGAGAACGAAAGAATTTGCGGAGCGAATGAATACAGCGAGGTGGAGAAATGATTGGGACGACTACGATTCTGATGACGTTTTACGTTCTCATCATCGGCAGGAGCGAAACTGCTGTTTATGGGTATTTAATGTTTTCATGTTTTTTCAAGAAACTAAAAAATTAATATTGAGTTTAGTAAGAATTTTATATCTCAACTATGATTAATCCTAACAATTTTTTTTTTTTTGCTGAAACTAAGAATTTTTGTTCAATCGTTTGCACCGCCATTTTTAAAAATGGCGACATGGTTTTGATAAGACATCGCATAATAATCGTTCTGATAATTTCTAATGGTATTGTCTTCGTTTTTCCATCAATTTCCATTTTTTCATGTGATTTTCCATGGATAGAAAATATTCTCAGTGATAAGTCAGTGAATTTCGCCATGCTGAGACATTTTTCGAGTTCTTCGAGCCGTCGTAGCTTAAAGCCACGTCAGCGAGGCGTCTTATCGGCAATAAAACTTGTCTCGTTAAATTTTGCTTCCCGTAGAAATTTTATGGCCAAAACGTGAGTTATAATTTTTCTTTGATTTTTCAATATTGCAGTCTTGCTATAACTCTTTATACGTCTCACCAAGGCCGCCATTTTATGTTCTTGCGTCACGCTGTCACGTGTCATCGTCTTCGTGCATCCTCAAGATGGCACGTCGAGCGCTAGGCCGACATCTAAACGTTCCCAAAGTATTTTTCTCCGCCATTGTTGATTTCCCGGAAAAACCATGAGAACGATTGACCGTAGAATCTTAAGGGGCAGTCGATCGTTCTCTTCTTTCATCCAAAAAATCAATCGTGATTGAAAAAAATACTTTACAGTTTTTGTTACCGACCGAGCACATTATCGCAACGATGAAGCAACGTCGATGGGCAATTTTTTTAAAATTTTTAACGATCATCAAATGAAGAATCAATTTAATAAATCTTCAATTTCAACAATTTTTGAACAACAGATCTGAAAATGTTTCCAAAGATGCGAAAGTCGAGAATTTCCATGTCTACTGGAACGTTCCTACTTTCATGTGTCACAAATACGGGATGAAGTTCGAAGAAGTGTCCGAAAAATTTGGAATTCTGCAGAATCAGGGAGATAAATTTTGCGGTGATGAGATAGCGATGTTGTACGATCCTGGAATGTTTCCAGCTTTGTTGGAGGGAAGTAATGGTAAGTTATCGACATTGACGTTTAATCAATAATAATATTAACGCTGTTCTTTTTTGTCAATTTATTTTGTAAATTTATATTTATTTAATAATAAAATATACAATAATAATAATAATAATAATGTTGTTGATTGAAATGGTTTGGAATAATATCTAAAGTAATTGTGATTGATATTCGACAATGTTTTTAAGGTTCTCTGATGATTCGTAATGGCGGAGTGCCACAAGCGGGAAATCTAACGAAACACTTGGAAATCTTTGCCGAACATCTCGCGGAACAGATTCCGGACGTTGATTTTCAAGGATTGGGAGTCATAGATTTTGAGAGTTGGCGTCCGATTTTCCGTCAAAACTGGGCATCTCTGTATCGTTATCAGGTATTGTCGAGGAAAATTGAATCGCGGAAACATCCTTCGTGGAACAAAAAATCGATTCGCAGAGAAGCCGTAAAGAATTTTCAGATCGTGGGCAAATTGTTCATGGAAGAAACCCTGAAGACTGCAATTTCTTTGAGACCAAGAGCAAGTTGGGGATACTACGCTTATCCTTATTGCTTCAATTTTTCGAAGAACCAACCGAACTGGCGATGCAGCGTTGCAGTTTCGAAGGAGAACGACCGGTAAGTCCATTTTTGGATCGAAACACTGGATCGAGACGAGAAATTATTCCAAAAGCCTTTCGAACGCATCGGAGTCAATAAAAATGGATTATTGATCAAAGTTTTGATCCAAGGAGGCAAAAATATTAACATTTCGTCGCTTAGGATTTTTTAGAGTCCTTAAATTGTCAATATCAATTGTGTTTTTTATTTTGTATTTTTCTACGACGTTTTTGCCGACAATTGTGGTGGTTTTGCATGGTGCAAATAATATTGATTACAATGGTTGACTTTCATATTGAATATTACAGACTTTCGCGGATCTTCGAGATGGAAAATGTTCTGTTTCCGTCGGTTTATCTCTCAACGGATTTGAACGAAACTGAGAAAGGCGGCATGATACGCGGCCGAGTGGAGGAAGCTATGAGAATCGCCAAGAAAACAAACCCCAGAACCAAAGTCATGCCGTATTTCACGTACATATATCAGGACACGATTGACACCTTCTTAACTCGGGTCAGTATTAAAATTTCAATGCATTATGTCCTAAGACTAAGCAAATTTATAAATCCTGATTTATTACATCCTAAAACTAGGAAAATATTAAAATCCTAATAAATTTTATTCTCAAACTGAGTAAATTTAGAAATCCTAATTTATTACATCCTAAAACTAGGAAAATATAAAAATCCTAATATATTATATTAACAAACTAATTAAATTTAGAATTCCCAATTTATTACATCCTAAAACTGGGGAAGATATCAAAATCCTAATATATTATATTCCCAAACTAATTAAAATTAGAAATCCTAATTTATTACATCCTAAAACTAGGAAAATATTGAAATCCTAATATATTATATTCCCAAACTAAGTAAATTTAGAAATCCCAATTTATTACATCCTAAAACTACGAAAAGGATAAAAATCCTAATATATTAGATTCCAAAACTCAATAAATATAGAAACCTCAATTTATTGGATTCTAGAATTAATTAAATATTGAAATCTTAGTTCATTGGATCCTAAATCTAAGTAGATATTAAAATCCTAATGCATTTATTTTCCAAACCTATGAAAATCTTGAAATTCTATTTCAAGGCCTCTCTAAAACCTACATTTTTCGATAAATCGTTAGCTCTCGTAATTTAAAATGGCTTCTATTTTCTCCAGTCCGACGAGATCAACGGATTAGGCTCGATTCCGATCCTAGGAGCTGACGGTATCGTAATCTGGGGAAGCTCGAAGGATCTCAATACCGAGAAAAAGTGCATGAAGTTTCGACGTTACTTGCTAAACACTCTCGGACCTGCTATTGTACATGCGAGAAAAATTGCGAAACTGCCTTTTTCCGTCCATCAACGAACCGCTGATTCCGCGGGTCAAAATGGCGACGGAAAAATGAAAAAACATCCTCACTCCGGTGCGGAAGACGCGAAACCGTCGGTAACGATGGTATTATAAATTGCCCGAAGTATAATAATCGACGATTAATTGTCAAACTTCGGGATTTAATAAACAAACAAATCTCAAATATATGCTGAAGTTCGTTCCGTTGAATCTGAAGTTGCTTCTGCGGCAACTGAATTAATTATCCAAATACTTAGATATCTAAATTGAAAATTAGGGGAATGGGAATGGAAATTGATAGATCCATCGTATTGCGAAAAGTGGCCGCAAGATGGCTACCGCGCTCATTGTTTCTCGCAAGAGGAACACAGTTTCGAGTGTGCGCAGCATCAACCAGAAGCGAATCGACGAATAATGATGCAACGCACGTATCGGTTAAAATATTTGCGGAACTTACCGGAATTCACAGCTACGTTATTTCTTTTTGCGTCATCGCGTAAACACCCGCGGCGATGTAGCGAGATGAATCAGTAATCCAGTGAAGATACAGCGAAGGCTGATGCTTCTTATTCCGGGTGCATAACTACAAAAATTTCGTCAAAAACGACATTGTCGAAGAAATAAGTTAAAGAAACCTCTACCCAAGAAAACCTGGTTCTAAAAAATGACCCTGACAAAAACATTTTGGTCTAAAATGATTTTTTTTCTAAAACAACTCATTGACGTCAACGCCAACGACCTTAACGTGATGATTTTTGCCGATCGTCGGTTCATTGACGGGTGGATTTCACCCAGTGTGACGGTGAAGGGTGCAAGAACGTTTTTTTGAGTAGGTTATTTTGTCGTAAGGCGTTGAGCAGGGCCTGATTTCGCGCGAAGTTCGTCCACTCCGATCGGTTGGGAATAAGCTGCGCTCCTGGGGCTTGCAGAGAGTGTGAGCCGAGATGGGGGTATGAGACATATTCATTGTGGTGAGAAATAACGGAAGAGAGGGGGAAGGAAGACAGAGAGGGAGGGAGAGAGAATGAGATAGGTCAAGAAAGAAAAGAATATATTCCATGCGGGAAACCAAAAATAAAAAATCGAGAAAAAAAGTAATTTAGAAAAAAATATAAAAACCTCAAGTAAGAACTAAAAACGATGGCCGCTTGTACGGACAAAAATTAATAATAATTGTAAGCTGAACAGCGTACAGAGGTCTTCAGAAAAATCAATAAGAAAAATAACGATATAAAATAATAATTAATAAAATAATAATATATAAAATGATAAATAATTTCATGCTAATAATATGAAATAATATATATAATTATTATGATAATAATAAGTATGAGTTATTTGATTAAAACAAAATTATAAATTCTTTCACCTCAAATTGTTACGTAAGAGGGTAGCAAAAAAAAATGAGCGACGTAGAAAAGGGAAATAAATTAAACAAGATATAAAGGCGAAAAAATAAAAGAGTAAAGAGAGAGAGAGAGAGAGAGAGAGAGAGAGAGAGAGAGAGAGAGAGAGAGAGAGAGAGAGAGAGAGAGAGGGAGGGAGATATGAAGAGAAAAAAAGAGAGAGAGAAAGAAGGGAGGGAGGGGGGAGAAGAGAAACGGAGGGCTGGAGCAAGCAAGAAGATAGAGAGACCGGGGTCCGTTCGTCGGGCCGCGACCGGTGTGGAGTACGCAGTACATAGTGGGCCCGCGACATCGACGGACGTTACTCGCGGTCCGGTATTGCGCATTCGATCAAGTCATCAAAAGATCAATGAACAAATCAATCGTCAAATAAATAATCCAAACGAATAAATACAACAACAGAAAACTTCATAAAACTACGCCCAATAAAATTAAAACTCCGAAAAAATCACGTCGACTGAAATCGTGAAATCTAAAAGTGCAGCTGGTTGCAATCGAGTGAACCGAAAAAACATGTAAAGTGAGGATTGATTATAATTTTTTGCTTTTTCGTCGCTCAGAGAGGAATACATTTGTGGTAAGAGATTTAATTCGATTTCGCGATCGTTATAAAACGTGAGGAATGATTGAAAATTTGATATAGAGCGATTATAGCAAACTTAAAGATTTTTTTAAATGCTGTTTGCGATAAATAAAAATTTGTGGGACGAGAGTGGCTCAAGAGAGTCTTCCTTAAGGGGTCTGCACTTGTTTTATTTGCATTTATCTGCACTTGTTATATCCTTCCGACTCTTTTATCACACGGGCTCGTCCCATCAAAGAAAAATAGTTGGAGTAAATTATTATTAATAATATTAATATTCAATTAATAATAATAATAATAATAATAATAGTAATAATAATTATCTTCTGCGCTACTTGGCTTTTGGGGAATAGAATAGAAAAGTTACATTATAATAATAATAATTATTGAAATTTGATAATTAATTTAATAATAATAATAATAATAATAATTATTATTATTATTATTTTTATTATTCATTATAATAATAATAGTTATTATTATTATTATTGTTATTTATTACAATAATAGTTATTGAAATTTGATAATTAATTAAATAATAATAAAAATTATTATTATTATTATTATTATTTATTATACTAATAATAGTTATTATTATTATTATTGTTATTTATTATAATAATATTTATTGAAATTTGATAATTAATTTAATAACAATAATAATAATTATTATTATTCATAATAATAATAATAATAGTGAGTATTATTCTTTATTATAATAATGATTATTAAAGTTTGATCATTAATTTAACAAAAAAATGATTAATCATCAAAATAATAATAATTATCATTATTTAGCTTATTATTATTATTATTATTATTATTATTTATATTACATATTCATATAATACCGTAATATATATTAATATATCTATGTATAACGTGTGAGGTGAGATGAGTGTAGTATCGGTTGTGCGTTCACGACAGGAAGGGTTCGAGCCGGTTAATTACGATCCCCGGGTGTGAGGATCCCTTCGCGGTGCCGAAGACGTTTTTTGTTGCGGGTTTATGCCCCGCTCGTCGAACGCGCGGGTAGCCGGTGGGTTTCGGGGGTCTCCGAATCCACCAGCCAAAGATCCTTATCGTCCCCGAAGGGTGATGGAAACCCGGGGATCGGTGTCTCGACCACGGGACCCGTCGGTCCCAATCCCTCACACCGCCCGACTCCAGACGGGTTATCCGGCTTCAATTTTTCCTCCAATTTGAAAAAGAAAAAAAAACATTCCGCCTCCCCTTCGAACGATCAACCCCGTCGAAAACGATCCGCAGACTTTTAATTGGGGAATTTCGACCCTCGGAGGCCTCACGGGCGTGATTCTTATCCACGATCCGGGAATATTCGAGAATCGGGCCCTTCGCCGGGGCCCGAAACGATTTTGCATCGGATTATATTATTATTGGTGATTTTTTGGAAATTATTTTTGAATTAATTTCGTTCCAATATTTTTTTCAACATTTTTCGCTCGCCGAAGACCGAAATTCGTGGGTTAGACGTTGTTTTCTCGTCTAAATTAGGTTTGGGCCTTACGGTGTGATCGTGGCCTTGGTCGAGAGATTCTCCCCCCTTTTTTCGGCAGGATCAAACGATTTTTCGTACGAATTTCCCGGTCCGAGGCCCAATTTCGTATGCCCGAAGATTTTTCAACGACGCTTCGATAGTTTTTGGGCCTTATTAACCGGATCCGAGATGAAGAAGAAGCTGTCCCATCCCGGAGCTCGTGGAAAGAACGGTCGCGACAAGAGAATCGAGATCAGTGACTTCGAATGACCGAGAGCGCGCGTGGGCCTTCTGGCTCGAGTTCTCCGGGGGCCTTACAAGGGAAAGTTACCAGTCTGGCCCCTTTTTCCCACCCAAGTGGCCGTTCGCTGGCGAGTCTCACCAACTTCACCTCTCGCTCACTCGCTCTCTCGCTCTCTTCATCTTTCCCTCGCGACAAACGCGTTGACATTCCTTTTAATTATCCTTAAACTCTTTGACGCAACGATGGGACAATTTCACGTGGTCCTCCCCGAAATCGGGGCCCTACATCTCGAACTAACGTCCCTCAAACGAGCCATCCCGCGATCGATGAGCCGGATAGCGAAGCAACCGCGACCCCTCGAATGACACTCTTCGAAAATCTCGTTCCTCCCATCTTTCCCGTTGACAGTGTTCGATGGGCCCTGGGGTCCCCTCGGGTTACAAGACCCCGAAAAACCGGGTCCCCGTTCATGCCCCAACCGCGATCTCGCCGAACCACAATCCAAATTTACCGTAACACCGGAGAGACTAACGGCTCACGATTAAAAAGTAAAACAAAAAGATTACGAAACACGGGAAGTCGTAAGTCGCGACCGATAAGGCCCAAAAATTCCAAAGTCCCCTCTCTCCGATTGAAGCGCCAACGTAATCCCAAATTAAGCAACGGAAAAAGCCGATCAAACGAGCCGACGTAGGCGCGTTCTCAACAATTCCCAACGAAGAAAAGAAAAAAAAAACGTGAATGAGCTAATAACGCGTGAGGCCCATAATCGCGGGTTCAACCTCGTCACGCGCGTAGAAATCACGCTCTACGTTTCGCGACAAGGCCCGCATGGGCGGATCCTCCTCGCGAAGAGTTTCGGAGACGCGTTTTAAAGAGGCGAAGCATTAAAAACAACAATGTCATTACATTTTAACGACCTGTTCTTGAGGTTGCCCCCCACCCCGTAGGGCCCCTCGTAGTCCCCCTCGGCACGGTTGGGACCCCGTGCTCCGGGGTCCACCATTAAGGCGTTTCGGGGAGCCATCCTCGCGCCGCGTGGTCAGGTATGTGGTCCTGGGCTGCCGCGTGAGGCCCGGTTTCAACGGCACGAGGCCCAAATTTCAACGGCAGCAGTCGCCACATGGAACCGCGAGCATGTAAGCGCGTTCCCGTGTTTTACGCGGACCCAGGGAGCTCCGATGCTTCTGCACTCCGGGGCCCCCGATCGATCCTCCGTCCGGAGGGCCCTACGGGCCCCAGAATTCGCCGCCCTTCCCGCCCGGGAATTAGTATGGGTGGAGAAACAAAAGCAACGAGAAACGCGGAGACCCCCGGGGGGGTGGAGCAGCCGCGACGGACGGAGAAACCGAAAGATATATATATATAAATATAACATAAATTCGATGGAGAGAGATGGAACGATTGATTAAAAAAAAAACAAAGAGTCGAGATGGCGCCACACGTCCAGCGTGTTTTCGGGATATCCTCCGGCGATGTTGGCTCAAATTCTTCTTTTGTTCTTTTTTTTATTCCAGCCTCTTTTCTTGCTCTCTCTGCTTTGCTACGCTTGGTTTCGGGCCTTATCCTGTTTCTGGGCCTTCATGCATCTTCTTAACGTCTTCGCCCGTGACGCGGAATAAGTTCGTGCTCTCGGTACGTTCTCGAATCTCATTCAGTCTCGAAGAGGTCCCTTTTTTTCTATTGCTCCGCCGGCAAGGGCTCGGGGTTTCACGATTGGAAAATGGCGAATCTAAAGTGCCTTATCGTGCTTCGGGGCTTCGAGCCATTTATCCTCGACGGTTGAACGTACACAAGACGGGTTATAATTAGCCAACTTTTTGTTTCTCTCGCGTTTAGATTCGCCGCGAGTATTTGTTTGGGGTCGATGCAACCTCTTTTGGTTAATCGTTCCGGCCTTTTGGGTTATTTAAAAACCACCACAACGCGAAAGTGCCGCGCGGTGTTTTGATCAACGTTTAGCTCGTTTTTGTTTTTTTTTTTTTCGTGTCTTCCTACACGGAGGATGTTTTATCCGGTTGACTCCGGGTCCCGTTAACCTTAACGACTCGAACCCTCGCCGAAACACTGGGCTCTCTCGAGATAAGTAATAAGGATAATGCGGGAAGAGCGACGAGGATGGGTTATTTGATAAAAAGAGAAGTTGAGATGGCGCCACACGTCCAGCCTGTTTTCGAGCATCCTCGTCCAATGAGACGCCCCCTCTTGCGTTTCTGCCGGCGGCGAATTGTGTCTTCTTTTGTTTTTTCTTTGGTGGGTTTTTTTTTTGTTTTGTTTTCACGTTTGGGTCTTGCCCTATCCATCGTTTTGCGGCGGGGCGAGGCCACTACTAGTTTACGTCCCGTGAGCGGGTCAGAGATTTTTCGGATGCTGGAGGAGGAATCGATCATTTTGGATCGAGCTGTCGGTGTTGGGGTTGTAATTTTCATTGCGATCGATAGTGTTTTAATCGCAAGATGAGTTTTTCTCTGTTATTTTGGCTTTTTTGTTATTTTTCTTGGAATGATTCGGATGTGAGAAGCACAAAAAATTTGGAAATGGTTCATTCTCGCGTGCTATTTTGTAAAAATGAAAGATCGATGCAACGCTCGATCTAGCTATCAAAATGGCCGACTCGCATCGATTTCACATTTCGCGTCCTCGGAGTACGTCCTTACGCGGGGAACTCAACTTCAATTATTTTTCCGGTTGAACGAAGGACCGATCTTACGATATTCGACGTACAAAATGGCTGGCCCATTGCCGAGAATCGATGAACGCAAACGTCGATCGAATTGAGAATCCCGATGGCCTTCGGGATCTTCTCGGATTTTGAATACTAATCGCCGTTTCGACGCGGGAATTCTCACACTTTTAGTTACGCGACACGAGCTAACATTCCGGTGGTGTCGTTCTCACCGAATTCGGTCGCATAATCGATGTTGACGATTGTGAAATAACGACGATATTACGTTAGTGCGGAGAAGCTAATGGAGCCACAGTCCGAAAGGAATAATTAACTTAACCGCGATAATACGACGTTATAAATGTTTCAATGCTAAAAGAAAGACGTGAAAAGTTTTTTTAAGTTTTCTTTGAATACAAAATTCGTATTGATTTCGAATTGGATGACTCAGCGCCATCTTTTCATCTCCCTAGACGGGAAAAAGCGTCTAGAAAAAATACTTAAAGCTCGACGACGATAAGATAAAATTCAAGGGATGGATCAAAAAGCTAGTAGCGAATCATTCGTTCATCAACAAAAATCCTAACGAAAGGATTTAGCTTCCACGACGAGGCTTCTTGCCGAAAAAACCTCCTGAATCATTCCCACGTCTTTGCCAGCCATGCCCTTAATTCGAGACGAATTTCGTCCGCCAAAGTCTCCATCTTATTTCCTACAAACCAAATAATGATCGACTACCAACGACTTCTTCCAAAACCCCCTCAAAACCCCATCAATAAACAAAGAATAAGTAAAAACATCGACGATAAGGAATCAAAAGAAAAAAAAAAACTTTAAATCCCGTCGCTAAAAAACTGGTTTTGAGAATTTGTCGGAGATGCTGGAGAGTTCGACATTGAAGATTTCCTGGCATCTGCGCCGTGTTTTCTCGATCGTGATTGCTCGGTGAGGTCTCGGAACGCCTTTGAAAGATCGATCGTCGAAGCTCGTCTCTTTTTCTCTCCCTCTTCCCCCCTCGCGCTCTCTCTCTCGCCCCCCTCCAGGTCCCTTTCCGCGACAGATACTCGGATAAATCGCGTGTAATACAGATGCACGGCCGGCAGTATTCCACCGAGAGATCGGCCATCCGGTCACGGATTTTTCCAACGTTTTATCGCATTCGTCAAAGCATACACGAATAAACCACAGACCCGAAGAATTTTTCCGCGTACGTGAGATCACGCGAAACGTCGGTAAGTTTATGGTTCGTTTTCTTTTTTGTCTAAATTGGCTCGTCCCACGATGAGGACCTGTGACACTCACTTCTTTCAAATTATATTCTCATTAAACAGCGGACCTACCTATTTCTAAGGTGGGTTCCGAACCACCAGGAGAGCACAGAAAAACACATAGAAAATTTCCATCGTAAGTTTATGATTTTGTGCGTGGTGTGACAACAAAATCGCGGCATCCCCGCGGATGCGAGCGTGGAGATGAGGCGATCGCGTCGATGGTGTCGCCGCCTGGCGGACTAGTGCGCCCTCGGAGGCCCGCAGGAGGGTTTCTGGAGGGGCGAAGGAACGTGCGCGTAATACTTAGTACGGGAAAAGGCCGGCGAAGGTGATCGGGCGACGGAGAAACGAGCGGAATAGAGATAGACGTGAAAATGGAGGAGAAAAAGAGACGCAAAGATGCGGGGTATGAATAAGAGAGAGAGGAGGAGAGAGGTTACTCCTGCGTATTCCACGAGTCGCTGCCATGAGCTAAACTGCCTTACACGATAAAACCGTACGGCGTTGTATACCTGCGGGCGTGTTGTACATATTTATAACCTGTGGAAACACACATCCAACTCTGTGTACGCTCGGTCGCGGGGTTTGGGCTCGTGGTAGGGAGAACGAGTTTTTCGTATATACGCAAGTCGGGTTTTAGCTAGCGTCGAGACGATATTTACGCTCTTCCGAGGTTTTAGAATCGATAAATCGCGGATGTTCGACGCGGAAAATAGTTTGGATTCCGTTGGTTGTGAGCGATAACTTTGTTTGGGACCGGAAACGGGGTTTGATGGGGTTCGATTTTGGTGGAGAACATTTTTGAATCGTCGATGAGCGAATAGATTTAGACTTTTGGGACCGCGAAGAATTTTTTTCAAAGTAAAATTCTCTTAGATAATCGCTTCCTGGCGAATTGGTATTTTTGGGAGAATTACGGCGCTGAAATCGGATCAAGTTAATTAGATTGTTTAGATTATTGAGTTATCATCAACGAAATAGAATCCTTCGACATTTTCGAATAGATAAATCGCATCTATTCATAGCGAAAAATACTGAAATTCCACCCTACTAATTCTTAGGACCAGAAACGATACGAAACGTTTTATTCTTCGCGGCGAAAAATTCCGAATCATCACAAATCAAATAGATTTCGCTTTTTCGAACCGTGAAGAATTCCTTACAAAGTAAAAGATTCCTCGAACAAAAATCGTTTCCCAGCGTCTCGATGTTTCCCGAAGCATCGCACGGAAACGAATTAGCAAGATCGTTTCGCCCAGCGACGTATCGTCGACTTTTCACGCCTTAAGGGGCGAGCGTTCGTAGATGATGAGGCAGAAATAGAAAGGTAAAAAAAACCAGAAGGAAAAAGAAGAAACGGGAAAGACGTAGGACGGAAAATAAGATTGGCCGTGTATGCGTGTGCGATCGCGCGATCGCGCGCGCGCGCGCGCGTTCGGCACTTCTTCGGCGGTGCGGCCTTTGTGATGGCCCGGGGCTCCTCGAGGCGCGTCAAATTTGGTTGAAAATCAAATTAATCTCGCGCGGCATGGGCGCGAGCGCGCGCAGGGACGAAGAAACGTTTTCGTGGGCTCTCGCGCGAAGTAGAAACTCTTCGGGTTTCGTCCTCTTTCCTACGCTGCCGCCGCATCGTACGTCGTTCCGTCGACGGGCTTAGAGACGGCGGGGACACGAACAAATCGAAGCCGCGGGAGCCCGGAGGCGAGAAGAGAAGGTGGCGCAGCAACAAAGAGCTTTGGGACTTCTCGCTTGGTTCGTCTCGCAGGGGCGGATCAGCTAAATTTTTGTTTCGACGATTGATCGATCTTGAAATGGTCACCTTTTGAGAAAATTCCGGACGTTTTATTTTTTTTTCTCGCGTAGGGTTGGCGGAGGTTTTTTGGAAAAATTAGAGTTTGTCGTTCGAAGCTTTTGGAAAATGGTTATAATTTTTTGGAATCGAATGGAGGAATTGGGGTGGAGAAAAATAATATGGAAGAAATGGGGGAATTTGGGGATTCCCTGAAAAGGTGACCAGATGCGTTGGTGATTTTTCTGTGGTGACGTTGCCATACGCGCGGTAGTTTTCCTTATTTTCTAGAGAGTTCTTGGACGCGGTTCCTATAGAAGTCGAGCGAATTGGCAACGTTGTCACCTTGAAAGAGGTGACCATCGTCGTTAGATCGCACATGGTCACCAATCTAGGATTAATCTAAAAACATGATTCTGAATGAAACTGGACAAAATTTCGTCACTCGCGGCGCTGATGTAGCCCGCGAATGGGCGTGACATGCGGTGCCCTGAGGGTGACAGGCAGCTGCCGTCCGTCAAGTCTTTCGTCACCTATCTGACAGTTCAACCGCGTAACTAACTAGCTAACCAACTTTACTCTATTGACCGCATGATCAAAGCTACTGCAAAATATCGACCACAGACCATTTTAACTAAATAACCAACGAACTAACTAACTAAATAACAAACTCCACTCTCAACTCGCCCTCCTCCCAACCACCCGGAGCAGCTGTCACCCACGACAATGCCTCCATCACCCAATCATCTCCCTCATTGTCCCCCATAATCCCCTCCTCGCCAAATCCCTCAAAATCCCCCCCGAAAAAATAAAAAAAATCACTCCCTCCCTCTCCAATTCTTCTCTCCAATAAGAAAAAAACAATGGAACGTTCGAGGATTCGTGTTACACCGAACAACGAAAGTGCGAGGTAGAGCAGATCGGTAGAACGAGCACGAGATGGGTTCGGGCTCGTAGCGCCGTAGAACGTTTGCGAAAGCTTGCTCGTTTTTGCTTATTTGGGTCTGCGGGTGGGTGCAAGAGGGAGGTTGGGGGAGAAGGAGCTGGTTGGGGACGAGCGAGCGAGCGAGCTTTCGTTTTTTCGTGTTCCTTGACACCCTGTATACACGAGGTGGAGTGCCGAGTTACCACCTCGGGATCTCGGAGACCCCGAACGAAGGCGCGATCCGAGATGCACACGACCATGGCGCCTTGCAACGGCGAACGGACCCAACATGCGGACCCATCGAAGCCCAGCCCGTCGCGATCGCTCGCACGTAACCATATTTGTATGAGACATTCCACGAAAAATCGGCCGGGCGAAAGCCTGAACGCTGCCCAGTGTGTTCGTGATTTTTTTTTTTTTTTGGGTTCCATTTGACTCTTAGAATAGCCTTGATTATTTGTGGAATTTTCGGGTCGACCTGGAGCGAGTAAATATTTTTTTGAGATTGAAGATATGGGGAAAATAAATATTTTTTGTGGTGAAAAAAAATATGTAGATGAAGTTGCTATTTTGAAACTTTGGCGAAGTTTTTTTTTTGAACTAGTGAAATCACAAGAATAAATATTGACATTTTTTTTAATGTCGAAGTACGGTTTTACTGTTAGTTGGGGGTGGGGGCTCAGTTTTTAATTATTTACGACCTCTAGGGTGATCTGGAAAATCTGCAAAAAATCAAGGGCGTTCTGAAGGTCGATTGGAAGCCCCGAAAAAATCACGGACCGAATCGGCAGACTTCAGGGTCTCGATCGGTCGATTTTTCGTGGAATACCTCATATAAATATGTATGTATGTATGTACGTATATGCGTATGTATATATATATATATATATAGACACCCGTAGTAAGGCCCAATTCCGAGAAACCCCTCGCGCACCGACGCCACGACGGAGGACCGAGGAAATAAGAAAGGAAAGATCGCGGCAGTGCCGCCGCGGCCGATCGTTCTCTTCTCCGCTCGGGACCCTCGCGATCGGCGGGGAGGAGCCCCGGCTACTCTCTTGCGCTTGCGGAGCAAAAAAGTGGCGGCGAAAAAAATAAAACAAGCCGAAAAAAATAAAAAATAATAATCAAAGGCCGACGACAGAAACGAAACAGAAACGAATGGTGGAAGGAAGAAATCGAAATTACAACCTGCAACATCGAACCTTCAACGACGGATCAATTACAGATGGTATATGAAATTAGTGTGAGACGGACGGCCGGGAATCCGGTGATGGGCATGGTTTTAATGATGGGGATAATTATTGTAATTATTATTATGTTTAATTTGAATAATATTAATTATTATATTATTATACATTTATTAGAATATAAAATAGTTAAAAATTATAGAAATATATAGAATTGTAAAATATTAGGAAAAATTATTATTTTATTATAATTAAATGAATTAGTGAATTATAAATGAACATTTTTTAATCCTAATTATCGATATAATAATAATGATTATTATTATTGTTATTATTATTATTATTATTGTTATAATTATAATAATATAATAATAATAATAATAATAAGTATTATCATTATTATTATTATTGTTATTATATCGATAGTTAGTATTAAAAATTTTTTTATTGATAATAATAATTATAATAATAATAATTATTATATTAATTATTACTATTATTATTATCATTAATATTATTTCTAATAAACAATTTTTTCACCTATAATTCGATAATTCATTTAATTATAACGACATGGAAATAATCGTTTATTATACATCTAATTTTGGAAAATTACTAATATGAGCTATTAGGGGGCTGACCGCGAGGACAAATGATTGAACTTACTATAGAGACGTCAAAACGGTTGACAGTTTGCCAGGAATTGGAATCAGGTCTTTTTCGAAATTGAATGACGATTTCAAATACCTCTCGCCTGTCTTGCTCACACTTTTTTCCCATCTAGTATCAATAATTCCCCCAAAAATATCCCCAGATAAGTTTTCCCCAGAACCCCCACCCCTTCCCCAGTTAGAATCCATTTCAACAAACAATCCGACGTCAGGTTCCGACAATCGTCGATCAATGATCAACGAAAATGACAAAAATCGCCGACGATAGTCCGAAAAAAAAAGAAATAAAAAAAATGGCGTCGTTAAAGCCGTGGTCGGACGATACTCGATTCATGGAAGCCGGTATCGAATCGCGAGACAACCGATGTTGAAGACCTGGAAAATTCCGCAGTCCGAGCAATTGTCCGCATATGTCGGTTGAAGAAAAATGGCCGGGACGAGATTCCTCCGTCCCGGAATTTATCCGTCGTTCGAGAGCGTGGAACATCGGACCCTGAACATGGACGAAAGAACGTGGAAAGAGATCACGTAGTGACTGCGAAACAAACTTGAAAAAGAAAGAAAAAACGAAAAAGAAAAAAAATTGGAATCCATGTCTTCGAGGTCTCCGTGAGCGTAGAAAAAGTCATGGGAAGGTAGAGACTGGACAAGGGTCAAGCGAGAATCCTCGAATGATCGTTCCTCGCCAAGTTCTCGATGGATTCTTCGGTTTCGGAATGAACAAAACGTTTTACGATTGATATTCCGCGCGGTAACGCTGGTTTCACGTTTCAAGGGCACATTTTTGACCTTTCGAGTGTGTCGAGGTTGGATTTTGTCGGCGCTGGCAAGATCGACGTTGAATTTCGGTTGGTTTGAGATTCTTGGAATTAATTCGAGAATGCATCGGTATCTGATTTTCTGAGAGGGAATTTAAGATGGAAACCGGATATGAGGGATTTATGGGGATTTGGGAGGAGACGTGTGTGTGTGGGACTGGATTGTGGGGTCGTCGATGGTTGTAACATGACTGGAACCATCGTGGAAATTTTTATTTCCAGCTACGAAATTTTTTCTTCCACTGAATAATTTATAAAAGGATTCATTTGGTACCAAAATGGCTACTCGAAAAAAGAAACCATTACTCTACGATTTATAGATCTATAGATCCGTAGATCTGCTATTTATCTGAAACACGCTCACCACAATTGCGGTACCAAATGGGAACCACCATAAAAATCATATTTCCAGCAACAAAAAATCTTCCCCCACTGAATAAATAATAACAACTGACATCCCCATCTGGTACCAAAATGGCCGCTCCAATAAAACCCCTTCTTCCTCCATTTTCCTATAAATCCGTGATTTCCCCACATCGATAAACCTTCCATAGCTCATCACAGCTTCGTTACCAGACGCCAAACACCATGAAAACCTCATTCCAAACCCCAAAAATGCTCCCTTAACTAAATAAATGATAATTTATTACCATAATAACCAACGTCCCCATCTGCTACCAAAATGGCTGCTACAATAAAACCTCTCCTTCCTCCATTTTCCTATGTATAAATCTGTGGTTTCTCTACATCGAGAAAACCTTTCATCGCTCACCACCAACTATGGTTACATTCCATTTACCCGACTTCCGTGCAAATCCCGGGGTTGACCAGATGGCGCGACTGTCGGTCCGTGACGCAATTTCTCAGCGGTCGTCGAACCCCGCGGAACGCTCGCCAAGCCTTCCACGGGAGTACGCTTGTCCGTCGTGACTTTCATACATTTATGAAGACTAAAAGGAAAAATTACAACCCAATACCGTACTACTCTCGTGCACTCTTGGGACCGCGTTAAGGAGTCGTGTACTCGTGGTCGAGAAAACGCTACAGCACGGAACGTCGCTACTGGATTCGATGTTAGGGGGGTTTATCTGGGGGAGGGCGGATCTGAATTCGAAATGAGCGATTGATAATCGTCCTAGAACAATTCAACTTGACCTTGAAAGGTTTTTCAATTTTTTTCTGGGAAAATCGGGTTTAAATTTTTTTTTGAGATTTTTTTGGCCCTTCGTTAGGTTTTTATAAATAAAACGAGGACAGTTGTTTTCCAAAAAAGGTTCTCTCGAACTCTAGAAAATACTTTATCACAAAAGCCTTCCAAATTTGAAGAAAACCGGTCAAGTGGTTCACTAAAAATTTCGCCATCCGATTTCAAAATATAATTTCGTGATAAACGCCCTCAAAGACTTTCGTTATTATTTATAAAGTACATTCCAAATACTTCTTCTTCCCGAAAACGAAAAGAAAATCGATTCTCCGTTACACACACCTCCTTAAATACGACGCAGCTATTTTTTCCCCACAACGCCTTAAACATTACGAAAAATAAATAAACAACCATCGCATTAACTTTTAATCCGACCATCGTAGCCGCAAATCGCCTCGTAGTAATCATTTCAACACGCAACTTGTTTCAGAACAAAATGGCTGCCCTCAAACCCGTCGCGGTATCGTTCGCCTTTTTTTTCATCCAGATGTCAGCGTTGCACGCCCATCGCGAGCACAAGGTAAATTCGCAACATTTTAAATCCCACCTTCAACGTTGTTTTTTTTCCCCGTCGATTTTTTTTCTTCTTCAAAACATCACGACCTTTGTCAACAGGTGCACAACATCGTGCTTTATCCGGACAAGCACAGCTGGTGCAAAACAACGCCCATAAAACAGGTTGTCACGTGGCCGCAGTGCTCGCCCCAAGAGCTTGACAACAATGTTTGCGTCGGTGCATGTTTCTCGTACATGGTCCCGCACAGCGAGCCCTCGGCCCCGGGTGACCTCATTCGTCCTTACTGCGACTCCTGTCAACCGTTGGCCAGCGTTTGGCACACGGTAAGTCCGCATGGCCTTCTTTGGCGGTTGGAAATGGCGAAAGACGTCGAATGGGGTTAGCTGATGTTTGTTGAGTGGGGTTGAATCGATGTTGAACGCTGTTGAATGACGTTGGTTACTGTTGAATGATGTTGGATGATGTTGAGGCGATGTTGAATGCTTTTGAAGGGTGATAAGTGATGTCGGATGTTGTTGAATGACGTTGAAGGGAGGTTGAATGCTTTTAAAGGGTGATAAGTGATGTCGGATGTTGTCGAATGATGTTGAAGGGAGGTTGAATATTTTTGAGGGATGGTAAGTGATGTTGGATGTTGTTGAATGATGTTGAGGCAATGTTGAATGTTTTTGAAGGGTGATAAGCGATGTCGGATGTTGTTGAATGATGTTGAAGGGAGGTTGAATGCATTTGAATAGTGATAAGTGATGTCGGATGTTGTTGAGTGATGTTAAAGGGAGGTTGAACGCTTTTGAGGGGTGATAAGCGATGTCGGATGTTGTCGAATGATGTTGAAGGGAGGTAGAATGTTTTTGAAGGATGTTAAGTGCTGTCGGATGTTGTTGGATGATGTTGAAGGGAGGTTGAATGTTTTTAAAGGGTGATAAGTGATTTCGAATATCGTTGAATGATGTTGAAAGGAGGTTGAATGTTGCCGAATGATGGAAAAGCGATGTTGAACGATGTTGAGTGTTGTTAAATTGTGTTGGAACGGTGTTGAGTCTTGTTCAATGATGTTGAGTATTGTTTAACGATGTCAAAACGATGCCTAACGATGTAAAAGCAATGTCGGATGTTGTTGAATGATTTCACGTAATCTCAAGCGATGTTGAATCATTTCGAATGATGTTAGACCGATTTCGAAGTTGTTGAATGCACTTAAGTCTCGTAAAATGTCGTTGAACAATGTCAAGTAACGTTCAACAACGTTGTTTTATATGTTCAACGATGTTAGTTGACGTGAAACATTGACCACAAATGTGGCAGAAACGCCGAAACATCTTCAGTTCAATTTGTTTGTTCTCCTCCGTTTCTTTGCTTCGAAATTTCAGGTTACTCTGGACTGCAAGGACGAGGACAACAACGCGATAACGATGCAGAAAAAGGTCCAGATAATAACGAATTGTTCGTGCAGTTCTTGCACCGAAACGTCTCGAAAACCCGATTACAACACGTTTTTGCAATCCCTCGGAGACGAAAGTATCGACAAAAACGTCAACATGGTTCACGACACGCCGGATTTGTTGTTGAATCCAAATTTGAATTCTTCGAAAAATACGAGCAAGGACGGCGTTCAGGCGAACGAGAAATTTCTTCAACTTTCCAAACAATTGAAAAGCTCGGAAAACATCGACGACGACGGGGCGAAAGAATTTTTCACGAAATTCGAGGAAGAAATCGATTTGAAAAAATTACGTGAAATTTTGCGTAAATACGGACAGGATGAGGAACATAAGAAACATCATCAGCAACATCATCAGACGAACAAACAGCTCGAACACGAGACGCAATCGTCGCATCACGTTGGTTCGGGGGTTTTGCATAGGGGACCTCATCATTCCATCGTTCTCGATCCGGATGTTAAGGAAAAAATCGACGTCGAACCGCATTATCTTCATCCGGCTGTGCCTGGACAAGAAATCAGTTATCACGACAATGTTCTCGCCGACAAGAGCAAGAAGAAGGAAGTCTTTTGAATGTATTTGTCATCCGGTTGAGAACATTTAACGAATTATTTCGTTAAAAAAATGTATTTTTTTGATGAAGAAAAATTTGTTCTCGGTTCAAAAATGTTTTTTTTGTTGAAAAAATATTATATTTCGGTAGAGGAGTATATTTTTGATGTAAAAAAAATTTATTTTTGGTTCAAAAATGTTTTTCTTTGTAAGAAATTATTTTTTTCCAACGAAGAAATATTTTTTTTAGGTAAAAAATGTATTTTTTTGGTGAAAAAATGTATTTTTTTGGTGAAAAAAAATTGTTCTCGGTTCAAAAATGTTTTTTTTTGTTGAAAAAATATTATTTTTCGGTAGAGGAGTATATTTTTGTTGTGAAAAAAAATTTCTTTCTGGTTCAAAAAGGTTTTTTGTGTAAAAAAATTATGTTTTTTCGGTGAAGAAATATTTTTTTCAGATAAAAAATGTATTTTTTTTAGTCTTCCGTAGTCTCCGTTGATTCCAGGACATTTTGTTATTGCGAATAATTATTAGGAACGACGTGAATGAGGGGAAAAAGAGGGGTTGGGCGATTGGGTCAGGGAGGAAGGGAGTGAAGATGAAATCGTGAAGTTGGTTGACGCTGGACGCCTAAACTGGCAGAGCCAGGGCTGAGGAAAACCAATCGGCTTTAAAAAAATAAGGACACTCCTGAACCAGAATCCTCAGGATCCTACATTTTTTTTTTCAAAAAGAAAAAAAAACAATCAAAATTTAGAAAAAATTAAACTTCTCCGTTGAAGTCTAAACGATAGTGAAAATATGAAAATTCGAACGATATTGTAAAATAATGATAATTTAGGATTTATCGTCGTGAATAAATAATTGACGATGCGTCGAAAATGCAAAAAAAAAGAAAACCGGAAGAAAACGAAAAATTTGCGACGAAACGAGGAATAAAAACAAATGAATAAATAAATTGAGAGTTAAAAATTAATGAATTAATTAATAAAAAAAACGACGGAAGAGAAAGATAAAAATTCTAATATATTCAATTATAATTGTATAATTAATTATTATTTTTTATCGATTATTTAACGAGCTAGAACCAAGCGTCCTATCGACATTTCACGTCGATGTTTATTATAATAATTATTATTATTAATATTATTATTATTATTATTATGAATTAATAATAATTATTGATTATTAATTATTGTGAGTTACTCATGCGTCGATAAGTGCACGCGTTTTGTGTACAAATTAGTTTGAAAATAAAGAAAATGTTCAACATGACTAACCAAGAGTTTCTGTTCACTGAACTGAGCTCCGAACGTTCGTTTCCGGGGTGATAGAAGAGATAAGACCGAGAAGAATGTGAAAGTTACTCAAGGCCGAAGATATTTTTCATTATAATCGCTGTGGTAAATTGCACGATTGCGCAACGATAAAAATTGATTTCATAAGAAAATTTTCGTTTAAAATCGTTGCATTGACGAAAAATTAGGAATTTTTATTTAAAAAATATTGATAATCATTTTCTCACATGAATTATCTAATCCACAAGCTAGTGATTAAAAATTAACATTACCAAAAATCGTATATCATGATAAGAACGTTTTTCAAAAGAAAAACAAGAAAATTGTCCAATTTCTTATTTTTCGAAGAATAAATTCATTGTCAAGGAATTTAATTCAAAGATTTATCAATTTGGCGAAAGAAGTTCTAAAGAAATTACGATAAACATTTTTTTTTAATCAGTAACAAGAAAATCTATGAATTCTTTATTTTTCTTCTTTCTTGAGAGATTGATTTAATTTCTCTTAAATTCAGCGATTTATTAAATAATAGAAAGAAATTTTAGAGAATTTAAAAAAAACACAAAACCTGTTTCAACCTCCTCCAAAAAAATCTCAGATCTTAATTACCCCCCCCCCCCCCCCCCAGACTCGCGTAAGCTCCAAACGATAACGATTATCTCAGACCAACTTTCATCGATCCGAGTCACAAACCAAATGCCCGCAAAACGCGTACGAGAAGCGAATGCGTCGAGGAGGGGAGGAGAAGGGAATTCCCGAAGAGGGAGAAAACTCCGCAGATAAGGAATAAATGTGCTTTCGATCGCCGACGAGCCGCAGATCTCCGGAGAAAAAAAAACAACAACAAAAAAAAACGCGATAAGACCAAAACGAGTTAAGATCCAGCGTTCGAAGACAATCTTTTCTTCCTTTTTTTCGCCCCAGCCAATAGCAATCCGGCTTTGGAACGATCGACGGGAAAATCGCGTTGGGAATTGCACAGTGGCGCCACTCACGGGGCCGACGGACAATTTCGTAAGCTTAGAATCGTGCCACGAGCGGTGGAATGGGTTTGGTGAAGAAACCGGTGATCAGTTAGTTGCGTGCCGTTACGGCAAGTTAACTTGCGCGTGCAACACGCTATAGTGCATATAATCGTCACGCACGTTTTTTTTTTATTTTACATTTTTTTCCTTAATTTTATTTGTTGTTTTTTATTTTTTATTTTTTTGTTATTATAATTAAATATGTAGTCGGTATCGCGGCTTGCCGAGTCCGGCGGATTTACGGCCGCGAAATCGGATCGAGTAATTTTGTCATTTTTATTCAATTTTTAAGAAATTTTAATTATCAATAATTTATTCATTCTTATTTTATTATTTCTTATATTGTTATTATTTTTTTCTGTAAATTGGGATAATGCTGAAATAATATTGTTATTATTTTCTATATATTTTTCCTCTGTTTTCTCTGTTTGAATTTTTTTAAATATTATTTATTATTTTTGAGAAATTATTATTATTTTTTTCTTATATTATTTATTATTTTTTACACGTTGTTATAATTATTATTGTTTTTATTGTTGAACCGTTGGAATAAAAGTGCAAACAGTGGAGGGTTTTTTGTGTGTTTAACGTTGAATACGCGCCAAAGACTTGAAATTTGAAATGAGAACCTGAAGGGTTCGCTCTGAAGGGATAAAGAAAAATATTGTTGGTGATTTTTTATGAGTTAAGTGAATTTTGGGATTGTTCTGCGTTCGATTACAAACGAAGACGGGAATTAAAATCATCGACAATGGATATTATGGACGGTAAAAACATAGTTTATTATTATTCTTGTTATTATTATCATAATTTTTATTATTTACATAGTATATTATTATTTTTTTAAAAGATTAATAACATCTCTCTCTTCATATAAATAAAATGTTTCAATATTTTTAAGATTAATTTCGTGGTCTTACGATTTAGAAAAGAATTCGTTGGAAAGAAAATAATTAATCAGGCTCATAATAATTTTATTATCCGTGCTTAATCGTGTCGATGTATGGCTTCGTAACTGATGAAACTATCGGATATTAATATTTATCGGATTCGTATCGTGCTTTGATTCTAAATTTAACACACAAATCGTTGGCAACGCGGTAAACAAGATCGCTGACGATGTTAACGATAACGCTAGTTCATATTGAATGAGCAATCATCGAGAAAATAATCGAATCGATCGATATTTGCGATTTGGAAAGATTACACAATATTATGTATATCTTCATTTATCAATGTATATATTTTTTTAAATTCTTTGGAGTAGATTTTATCAGTAACGAAATTAATCATCCGCTGCGACCCAACAAGTTTACTAGATAACACGTGAGATACTAAAATCATCCAATTAAGATGATTCTTTTATTAAATTCTAAAGATTTTATTTGAACAATTTAATTTTAAACAAAAATTTAATCAGTTCGTCGAATATTTTTAAAATATTTGATCGACGAATGAATTTGACACGATTTTTCTAATTGGAATCTAAAATCTTGACAAATCTTTCTGTCAATTTTAGATGCGAAAGAGGATTAAAAATCAGGAAATAAATTGGAAAAAATGTTTTTTATATGAAATTGAGTTATAAATTGAGTTAATATTGACGATTTGTATAATGTCACGAGCCGTGTTGGTCAATAATATATGACGAGATGAATGCTTAACATTTCGATTACGTTTTAACGTCTTGTTCCAACGTTCACGCGAGCACGGATCCGTGACCCCGGAGTAGACTTTCGTGATAATGCATCCGAGAGCATGCGTTGTGTTTTTAGTGGTACGAAGAAAAAAAGTCCGAATAAAAAAAGGGAATAAAAATCAAAAAGAAACAAAAACGACGTAAAAAGAAACAAAAATTAAACGACAAGTCAAGTAAAAAATTAGGAGACCACGTTGTTGTTTTTTTTTTTGTAATTAATTATTTTAATTTCAACAAGTTTATCAATTTTTTTTATTGGAAGAGTATGATAATATTAATTTTGAAGGGTTCTGGAGGGTTTGTGAGGTTTAACTAGGATCAAACTAGTTAGTAAAATTAATTTGAGCGCGGAAAAAAAATTCAGCTGGATTAGAAATGTCAACCATCTTGCAAATTATTAATTAACTATTATTAACAATTGCGAGAAATGTTGGCAGTAAAGATTCGAAGTAAAATAACCTAAAGAATATATTCAGCTATCGTTTTATTATTTTGACAATGTTTAAGAACAATTTTTAAATATTTTTATCGATTTTTTGATATTTTTTCATTGATTAATTTTCTGTCGAATAAAAATGCCGCTAGGTGGCTCCCGCGCTCGCTGATTCTCGCAAGCGTAACACGACGTCCGCCATCATTACGAAAACTACTCATTTCTAAGCCCGTCTACAATTTTTCACAACACAGAATCTTTTCCCACATTAAGTCGAGACAAGATTCTTGTAATAAAATTACCATTTAACCACTTAAACTCTTCATTTATTCATTATTGAATATTCAACAACTCGTTTGAAAGGTCATCAAGCATTTTTGTGAAAAAAAATGTTTTTAAAAGGCTTTGTCGAGAGTGTTTGTAATTATTTGACCTGAAGTTTTTCCCTGTAATAAAAGGAAGGGATATTTAAAAGTGTCACCGCAATATTAGTCGTTTTCGCAGACTGCCATCAAAGATTCTACAGGGCTAATCGCTTTTTACATAATGACCCCGCATGGGATTAACTCGTCACCGCCTTAAGCTTCGATCGTTAACGATCCGAGCATTTTTGAGTCCCAAACGATTGACAAAACAAACGACTCGCAGAGAATAATTGGATTGTGACAAGAATTAGTCGGGTTGGAGGTTTATGGGCTCGATTAGCCCTTATCTGGGACGTTTGTGGGCTAAGAGGGGTTTTTTGGACCCCAAGCGCACAAAAAAACTTGCTGCGAGTAACCAATTGATTTTTTTTACTTGGAAAAATTATCGTATATTCTTTAATACATCCTTTATTTTCTTTTAAAATTTATTTACTTCGAATTTAGATATTTACTTAGAAAAAAAATGTTGAAGGTGAAAAAAATGGTAAATCTGCGGATTTGCACTGGATTTTTCACTAGAAAAATCGAAACTTCTCCATTTTTCATTATTTAAATCTAAAAATTGAACTGGATACTCTAAAAATATTGTTCTTTTAGAAAAAAAATTGCCGGATAGTGGCTGTTGGAAAAAAGATTTTTTTCTTATTTTTCAAATCGTGAAAAAATCTTGAATTACGGTTGATTTTGTTTCGGGCCGTTTTGACACCAGTGTGTCGATTGTGAGCAAACTATCGGCCCAAAGTGGTTAAAAAAAATTACATAACATGCTTCGAACATTTGAGATCATGTACGAAAAGTTTATTTTGAAAAAATAAAATGGCAGCGTGATAAAAAAAATTCATAAAGAGATGAAAACGAAACAAAAAATCAGCGGTCGTCGGTTGAGATCGACGGGTGGATTTTACCCGGTGTGACGGTTAAGGGGTAAGCTTGTATATTACACAGAATAAGTAGAAAAAAAACCCTCGACGAGTACTCAATCGTGGTGTTCCCCGATTTCAGATCTGTATCTAAAAATGGCAATGAAAAAAAAGGGGAATTTTTGTTTCGCACGGAATTTTGAGCTTCGTTAGCAGACTCAACGATCCAAAAGAGATATGAATAGGTAGATATTGGGCTGCGTTTTAATTTGTATTCGAGGAAATTGAATGTCGGAGTCTCGCGTAAGTGAGCGGATTGGAGATAAGACGGTCGGGGAAAAAAAAATAGCAGAGTAAGGCTTCCTAGCAGAAACGAGATAAAGATATATATATATATATATATTCATTGACTTGATATAAATATGTACGTATAGTCTTTAGCCAATGCTGCACATTGCAGTGTCAATGCCTCGCTGTTGCAAGAATTATATCTATATTGATATCGTAGAATTTAATTAGACGACAATCCGGCTAGTGCTCCTAATTTTTTAATTAAATTTTCATTCATTCGAATAAATCGATGAATAAATAATAAACCCCCTAAATAAATAAATAATCGTGCAAGTATTATTATCATGTAATATATATTTTGTTCCTGGAAACTTTAAAACATTTTATTCTCCACTGCGTCGAATTTCAGACGGAATAATTTTTTTTTTAATTATGCCACCACGTAATTTGTATAATTACTGAAATCGTGATAATTGCGATAACGATTCTGACCGTCGTCAATTTTTGCACGCAAACATTGCGTGACGAACGACGTAACTTCCCGCAAAAACCGGAAGCAGCCGTATCGCAAAATCTTTGGCAATCGTCGAAACGAAAATAACACATCCGCAAAATGAGTCCAAAATGGCTCGAAATAGAAAAACGAAAATTCCCCACGAATTCGTCGCGATTTTGGCAACGTTTTGGCGGTTTCGAACCTTGAATCATTCAAATCCGTTATTCTATTAATGAAGATTAATTCGCAAGAAGATTCTTTTAATTTCGAAATAGCTTTGAAGGCCATTGAAGATTGTGAGAAGTAATTAGAGGGGGGAGGGAGAGAAGGAGGCGAATTTGGGTTCGGATTGGAGAGTCACGGGGGGTTAAGGGGGTAGAGTTACCCTCGTTTGTCAGACTCGCACTCAAAACTGTTCAGGTGTTTAAGGGCCCGTCTCAGAACCGTCCCCCCCTCCCCCTTTCTGCCCCCCCCCCCTGGAACTAATAGGCCCGGCTTTAATATCTCGCATTTATTACCGCGTTCGGCGCCGTCTTCCAAGCCCTCGGAGTCCAACCGACTACCATCTGCAAACCTGTTTTATTCCCTCGTTTTCCATAAACCGCAACCAATCGGAAGGAAATAACGAAGTTTTTTTTAAAAATATATTTACGACTTTTTTATGGATTTTTATTTTTGTTCTTGATTTTTATATTTAATGTGCATTTATGTTTTGGGGATTTTATATTAATTAGATGTAGATTGGTGTAAATTAATGATTTTATTGAATTTAATATTGGAAACAGAAATAATTTGAAATAAAGAAATAATTAAATTTATTAAATATTTTTTATGGCTTTTTTTAGAGATTCTTATTTTTGTTTTTGCTTTTTATATTATATTCATATATATATATAGACAGAGAGAGAGAGAGAGAGAGAGAGAGAAAGAGAGAGAGAGAGAGAGAAAGAGAGAGAGAGAGATTAATATAAAAATTGAAACATTGATTGATTATTTAATAATTGAAACTGAGAAATAATGACATTTTTTAAATATTTTTTATGGCTTTTTTTATAGATTCTTATATATTTTTTCGATTTTTATATTATATACATATATATATAGACAGAGAGAGAGAGAAAGAGAGAGAGAGATTTATATAATTAATGATTTTGTTGAATCAAATATTAAAAATATTAAATAATGAAATTTTTAATATCTTAGATACCAAATAAAATTGAAAACTACCCAGACTATCCGTCCAACTATTCATCTAAAATTAAACACTCAAAAAAAAATGCATAACCAAATCATAAAATTGTACAATATCGATTTATCGTCCGAGCAAGTGACGATCGTTTTCCTCTTTTTGCTTTCTCCTAATACAAACGCGTGTAACAATTTCCCTCGTCCCAGTTGAAGCCATTAAACTCCGAGGGCTCGGAATAATTCTCGAAAAAAAAAATTCCAACGTCAATGAGAGCAATTATATTTCATTGTCTGGCGTCGCCGTCTTATCCCACACGTTAACGACTCGTTGAGGCAATTGAAAGATAAAGTGCGATCGAGCCTTGAAACGGTTCAATGTGCGACCGGCGTCGCACGATCGTCTCAATATAGTATTGCGGGTCCAAATACATTTGACACAATTGATGCTAATTAAAATCTTCTCAAACTCGACGGAAGAAAAAATCATAAACCAAAAAAAAAAAATCATAAACAGAAAAATAAACCATTTTTTTTCGTGTACTCTCATGAAAATTAAAAATACATTAATATACTAATAATAGCAGTCTCAAACAGTTCCTTTTTCCAGCAGGAAAATTCGGCATTAAATTTTTTTTCCAATTCCACGACGTAATTTTCAAAATTTTTATAATTCGACATTTCGGCTAAATTAATTATTTTTAAACAATCTACGAAATTTGTGACGAGAGTAATTTTCGTGCGGTCATGTAACGTACAGAGACGAGAGAAAAAAAAATGTAATACGAGCTTCGCGACCGTATCGATTTGACCTGAAATGCACCGTACAGATATATGGCAAATTCCAGGTCAAATCGATATATCTGTGTATGTATAGAAAGTTATTTGAAAGAAGACAGAGGTTATATCATATCGTACGTATATTTGTAGTCTCACATCTCGAGTCTGTGATTTACGTCTTATCGTTATTATCACGACGTGACTTAACCGTACTATCTGAAGCTTTTCGGGCTCAATGAATTTATGCATGCGTACTGCAATAGCAACGTACATAGCAGTAATGTGTATTTATTCAACAAGAAAATGTAAATACTTTCCGAATGGGAAAACCGAAATACTTTCATTATTGAATTATCATGAATTATAGTTGCTTGGAAATTAGAATGAATGTTAGTATATTACTATATTATGATATTATAGTTCCTTATAATAATGAAATATTATTAACGATTATTCGTCCGAATCATTGATCATTATTGCAATAACGTAAACATTTTCATTGTTTCATGATAGTTGATCATTGTTATTTGTTCGAAAAAGTATTTGAAACTAATTTTCGTCGAACGAACGCTTATCCCTAGTCCATAGTGATAGTAGCGGTAATAGTGATGATAGCAGTAGTAATAGCAGTGATGGTAGGAAAAATACTCCAGTAGTACTGATAGTAGTAGTAATAGTAGTGATAGTAGTAGTCATAGTAGTGATAGTGGCAGTAATAGTAGTGATAGCAGCGGTAATAGTAGTGATAGTAGTGAAAGCAGTGAGCCAAAAAGAACAAACGTAGTGATAGTGGTAGTAGTGATAGTAGTAGTAGTAGTGATGGTAGCAGTCATAGTGATGATAGCAGTCGTAATAGTAGTGATAGTAGCAGTCATAGTGATGATAGCAGTAGTAATAGTAGTGATAGTAGTAGAAATACCGATTATAGTAGTGATAGCAGCAGTAATAGTAGTAATAGTAGTGAAAGCAGTAAGCCAAAAAGAACAAACGTAGTGATAGTAGTAGTAGTGATAATAGTAGTAGTAGTACTAGTAGTACTAGCTATAGCGCAATGTAGTAACTCACAATCGCTACACGTGCGACCTCGTGGTATGCATCTCGAACGAGTTACGACGAATAGGCTATGCACGAGGGCCTGGAATGCGAAGCGCAGCCAATAGCGTATCACCGAGGTGTGAGGCTAGCAACACCTGGCACGTGCGGGTATAATATCTATATATATATATAAATATATACGCAATAGTGCCTCGATATACATCCGCTTTGGAGTAAATCCAAATTGATATACGTCCTACTAGGATGCGAATTTTTTTTGTTCGCTATTCGACATGTATATGTATATTATTATAATTTATATGTATATATAAATTATATATTGTCAATGACGTATTACATAGTATATACTATTTACTATATATTCTACTACGACTACATTACTAGAGAAATCGAGAAATAAATAAATTATATATTATACCATCATATACGTATTTCTATATATATATATATATATATCGATACCTCGGTATCCGTCCTTATTGTTATAAGTCCAAGAATCTGGAACAGATTAAGGCCGTATAACGAGGGACCGCCGTATATACACGGATATACAACCCGCAACGTCGGCAGAGTTAATGGGAATGAAGGTTAGTCAACGCAGAAGCGCAAGAGAGAGGGTTAGAGAGCTAGAGAGTGTGAGAGAGATGGAAATAGAGCGCTCAATACCATTTCGCCGGTTCGGCACTAGTAGAAGCGCGTGCCCGAAGAGCGCTACCGGTGCTGCGCCGTTTGGAAGAATTCGAAACCTCATGAACCTCATACACGCACGGATATGGGGAAGAACCTTCGGAGGGACGGAGAAAGAAAAAGTGCAGGGCCGGAGGAGGGGGAGGAAGGGAAATGCGGAGCCGGCGGCAAAACCGATGAATTACAAACGAGAACAAGGCGCAACGACGTTTAAAGACCCGTGGCGCGTAATTAACGATGGATCACGGGGTATAAGAGAGAGATGGGAGGATTTTTTGAATGAAGGAAAGAGGCGGAGGGAGAAAGGGTTGAGGTTATGGGCGAAGAAATGGCGAGATGGGCTGTGAGGTTGGGGTTTGGAGGAATGAGTCATGGGATCGGGGAATCACGAGTGAGGCAATGTGGATGGTCCAAGAACGAGAGAGGGGGAAAGAGAGCGAGCGAGAGGGAGGGAGGAAGGGGAAGAGAGAGAGAGAGAGGGAGAGATGTCCATGCGACGAGCAACAACCCAAATGCGGCCGGGAGGCCTACTGGGCTGTCCCGAAACAGTGAAGGCGCAAGGTGCCCAAGAACCCCGCGCTTTTATCATGAACTTAAGAAGAATGATATTTTTTAATTTTTTTAAATTTCTGAACAATCGTAAATCATTCGGGAATCATTTTTTAATTTTTTTTCTTCTAATTTATGATTACTTAAAAATTTGTTTTCCAGTTATTGGAATTGTGAAGCATAATTTAAATTTTAATACTAATGATGATGATAATAACAACAATGATGATAAATAAATGATCCTGACGATTAATATCCCTAGAATTATTATTCTCGGTATTGCTGATTAATTGTTCTGAATCGATATCTTAGATTTGTTTTCGAGAAGTTTAAGGCTGTAAAACAATTCAATATTTATATAATTTATCATTATTTTATTATTATATTATGTTATTATTATTATATTCCAACCTCTAAAAAAAAAGTTCAACAATTTCCCAAAATAAATCGATCATCAATTTCGTCATTCAAACCAAAACCAAACCAAACTCGATACAATCCTTCACTCCCAAATTCAAAATCGCTAAAAAAAAATTCTTCTTTCTCCCATCTCATACTAAAAAAAAAATTCCAATCCTCCTCAAACTCGTTATTTCTCTGATCGCCGACTAAAAAGGCTCCATCTTCCCATTTCATATTTAAAAAAAAAATCCCAACCTCCAAAAAATCGGTCCAAACAGTTCCCTTCCCATCCTCCTCGCAATTCCCCCCTTAATCAGTCCGTACCTGTCGTTGGGCTGCGCGCGAAAGTCCGTTTATCGTCCACGTCTGCGCACGTCTTCTGCTAATGCCAAAACGTTGCATAGCCTCCCCCGTGCCCCGATGCCTTCCTCGGCGTCGAGCAATTCCTATCGTTGAGTTACGACACTCGTGACAATCTCTTGTCAGTCTTATTCTCGCCATTCCCGCGAATTCAACGGTCCACCAACGATCGTACGTCCATCCGTCAACGCGAAACAACTTTGAAACCCAATAACGAGGCGAGGGTCGAAAAATCTCGCGCAAGGCTCCGCCGCGACTTGAAGTCGGTGCCACGAGGAATCCCCCCAGAACGCGGCGGCCATTTTGTTCAAAAAGCGGCACACGAACGCACGAGGTGCCGCCGTTCCCCGAAATTCGCCGAATCAGCGACGTTTCGCGTGAAGAGAGAATTATAAGCAGCCCTATCCGACTCCGCCGAAAATCGTGTTAGGGACAGAAACTGTCGCTACTGCGGCGCTTGAAACATTTGGTGCCACAGTGCCCACCAGTCCTACCTCACCTCGCATGCCCCTCGCCTATCGGACACCAAACCTTCCTCACTCCGCGTGCCCCTCGGCCCCAGCCAGCGGGGTGAGCGGGGGTTACGTATTAGACGCCATCTACCAGTCAAGATTTTTGAGGTGGGTTTTGGAAGGCTTGAAAGCTGAACGCGATTTCGGCGGAGTCGGATAGGGCTGATTATAAGAAGGACGAAGAAGAAAAAGAAACGGGGAGAAGAGGGAGATTTCCGGAAATCCGTTGACGCATATCCGATTGCCAGTCGACGATGTCGTGGGATTAATTCGGTCTCGCTTCGTCGGGCGATAAGACGGAAAAAGGAAGAAGAAGAGGAAGAATCTTTCGAGGGCTGATCGAACGCCGTCTTTATCGCAATTCGAGTGATTTCACCGCGCCGGGAAAATTGTCTTCACAAAGTGTCGTGAAATTGTCACCCTAAGAGTTCCTCGATTAATCAAAATTTATTGTTAAATTATAGTTAACTCCGAATAAAAAACAATTTTCAAAAAGGAAAAAAGTTTCAATTCCGCCATTGTGTCTCGGAAAATCGATCCAGATGTGAAACCCAAAGTTCGAACGAAAAAAAATATGGAAGTCGTTAAACCGCCATTAATTTGAACCAAAAAAAAAAAACAGAAGAACGAAGAAGAAAAGAAATCGAACATTTTGGCTTCATAAAAAAATCAATCGAATAAAAGATATTGATTAAATAAGGAAGAACGTTTGAGAACGTAGTTCAAAGTGCATCGACGGTGCGGTGGGCGTCGTTTTTTTTTTATTTTCGTTTTTTTTTCATCATTTCGACGGGTGGAGTCGTGAACGAAGCTTAAACGTGTAAAAAAAATAAAGAAAGATAAGAAAAAATCGTTAATGAAACGAGAATGAACAAGATGTTGGGAATAAACTGTTGCCGCACGGTGTTCTCTGTTCTTAGAAGTCCTGAAGAGGGCGAATCGTTTAAGCGAGTCATCTGAGAATATTATAATCGATCGAAACTTGCCATCCCACCCCCTCCCCTCTCGCGAAACAATTAAAAAGAAACTAAATAATTGATTAAATCGCGCGTCGTTGATTCGTGAGCCTTCGTTCCAAATTCGACGAATTTACGAGCCACACATACATATATGCATCGCAGCCAGCGTATATAGGCGCTTTCATACATGTATGATTCTATAAACGCGCACCCATATAGTACGAATTATTTCTGGAACCGAGAATCAGAGCCAACTCCGAAAAAGGCGAGACCGGAAGTGATTTCGATTCTATAAGGACCAATTTTGGTTTCTTCCCGGAGGAAAAATCTACGATTTTTAATTACCAAGAGAAATAATTGAAAATCGAAGAAGGTCGGAGATTCTGGGAGACGTATCAAATTTGCATCGCGCGGTAGAACGTCTAATTATAGACGCGAAATAAGTCTCGAGCAATCGTCGACTCGTCAACGAGACCTCTTTTTTCCGCCCAACGAAGTATCGCCTTAATCACGGAACTTTGAGCGTATTCTATTCATCGAAGTCACGATCGATCGATTCCGCGAAGTCCATTCCGTGTTTTTTGTTTTATCACGACTTCCATTGTCCTCGCGCGACGCCTTAAGACTCCGAGATTCGCAAAAACACGTCCTAAGACAACGTTTGCGAGTCAAGGACCTTAAAAATCGACGATATTTCGATCCTCCTCACACCCAAAACCCCCAAAAATCGTCAACGAGCTAAATCCCATCTCGGTCGGTAAAACAGATTCCCGAAAAATTAAAAAAAAATCGTTTATTTAAATTAAAAAATTTAACGAGTTATTCTCATTGTTTTTCAACCTATTTGAGAAAGTTTCGAAGAAATTCTGGACGATAATTCAGCCGCTGTGACCGCAGAAAGGCAAGAGAGACACTAAAAAAGCGAAACCCCGTAATGTATTTGAGATCGCGTCGAGGCGAAAAAGGGAGGCACGAGTACAACCGAGAAGAATCGTTGAAACTTTCAATCCCCATTGTTCCAACCTTCGTAGATTCGAGTCTCAACAACGATCATCTTCGAACAACGAAGATCGTCAAGTGTTTGACGGGATCGCGACGACGTCAAGGCGACGTAATTTGTCGCATCTCGACGACTATTTGCTCACCAACGAACGTTGTTTCTTCGGTATCGGCTTGTCGGGAACGCGGAATGAGCAAGGGTGAACGGGCGGTCACGACACCGAGAATCGGTTGGAGAAAACTTACCGATCCCGGCGACTGACACGAGATCGTACGTGTCTGCAGACGCGATCCGGAACGATAGCACAAGTTTCGGCCATCAAAGCGTCGCGCGCAACCTCGTCAACGTTCGCCGATCGCGAAAAAAATTCGCACGATCGCGGGAACCATTTTGTTACGATCGGCGATTCGGGGGTGGGCGGAATCCTTGAGAATTCGGGGATTCAAGGACGATTCGAAAGGTCGAAGGACGAATGCGAGTCTGATGTCCGAAGGTGGATTGAGAATTTACGTGAGAATATTGAAGAGAGATTCCGAAATGGCGGGTAATCGGTGTCGGTAGCAGAAGGGGATCGTGAGAGACAGTCGCGTGATCGTTGATCCCTGACCCTGGCTTAAGGGGTCCTCTTCGAAGGTGCGGAAGACGAGAAAAATCCCCGGAAGATCCTTTTTCAAGGCCAAACGCGCTTTTGGGGTTTAAATCGCCCTCAGGGTCGACAAGGTTTGCCGTTGATCCCCTTTGAGACCTTCCCCGGTTTGTTACCAACCCCTTTGAGACCTTTCCCGGCTTGTGACCTTCCTTGAAACGTCCTTGGGACCGTCGCGGTTACGCGGAAGGACAATTGAACTCGTCGGTGTTTGACAAACGTGGACTTGGTGCGTTTTTTTTGGAGAAACAAAGTTCGAGGGGCGACGATTCGACGAGGAAGTTCAGCTTCTTCGTCGTGGAAGGGGAGGAGGAGGGGAGGAACATTTTGGCGAGGTTTGAAGGCTTTACGATGCCGGCGACGCCGAAAAAATTGAATCTCGGATTTGCCAGAAACGCTTACAACGTTTTTGGCAAACGGAATTCGGAAAATAGAACGGAACAACAGACGGAACAGAAGACGGAGCTGTTGGAGGGTAAGGAGGTCGATGAGGGGGCGTGGGAGGGGGTTGGGGGATTGTTGGAGGTTGAGTTTGGGGGTTGGGATTTTTTTTTTTCGGCGCTGGGAAAACTTTGAAGTTTTGTGGGGAAATTTTGGTTTCGGTTGTTTTTTTATGATTGTTGATTGGAGAAAATGGTCGAGAGCGGGTTTGGTGTGGACGTGATAGGGTTTGGTACATGGTATCACTGATATTTTCGTTAAATTGTTATCAATCAAGATTTGGAGGAATTTTTCTTTGCCTTGACTAATTTGATTGCTTCAGGAAGAAGAGTTATTTCTAAATTTTTCATAAACTATTTTTGCTAAATTTTTAGTTATAGTTTCAATTGAAAGGACCGATCAAAAGCTACCTTCTGGAATTTTTTCAGATTTTTTGCGTTGAGAGTTTAGAAATTAGAGAGGGGGGAGGCTCTGATAACGACTTTGAAAGCAAATATCTCGTGACTGAAGGATTAAAATAAAAAAGCCCCTCGACATTTTTTGTTTCATTTCAGAAGACCTATTGAAAGAGACCCCACTCGATGGGGGTAGTAAAAAAAATTTTTTGAGCATGAGGGGGGGGGGGAGATCGTAAAAAAAAATTATTCAAAGATTTTATCGTTGCTGTTTTTGGCTTATCAATTTTTCGACCGTATACTAAATAAAAAAAGAGAATGAGAGGGTTGTGACATACATTCAGAAGAGCAGACCGAAACCTTAAGGCTTCCTACTTAAGGTCTTACTGGATAAACCATCAGTCAAAAAATTTATAAATTTATACCTCCTAAATTATCCTCTAAAAAATTCTGAAAAAATTCATATATCATCATTCTCCCAAGCTCCATCATTCCTCAAACTCCCGAGAATTTCAGCGACCTCTTTAATATCCATCCAGTAAGACCTCGACTACGAAACCCTAAAAAAGAACTTTTAACGCTTATAGATAATTTAAAAAAAATAATTTTTACAACGAAGCTATTTTATCTGAGCCATTTCTCTCAGTTCTGGCACTGCTCACAGCACTTCGTGGAAAAACACTTGGGGGAGAAAGTACTCGAAGTAGGAGTGAAAGAAACGTCCCACGCGCGTATATCCAACGTCTAAAGGGGTTGACACAGATAGGCTCACACGCACATGAATCGAATCGAATCCGATAGCTCGACCGTTGCTCGGTTCGTCGTGGGTGATGGATGTTCGTAATTTGTACGGTCTCGTTGCAGGTACCAGAGGCAATGGCCTCATCCAGCTCAAGAACGGTGTTGATTACATCAATCCGGGCGA